>ULGS01000005.1:1237634-1378576 GCA_900519055.1 Yarrowia galli | reverse complement strand
ACTGAGGAGCACCCTGAACAGTCTGGGTGTGGGTGACGTACTGAGTCTGAGCAGGTGCCTGGACAGTCTGGGTCTGGGTCTCAGTGAGAGTCTGGAACTGGACCTGAGTGGAGTACACAGTCTGGGTGTGGGTCTGGGCGGCTCCCTGCTTCCACTGGGTCTCAGTGTAGTACTTGACCTGCTGCTTGGGGCACTGTCGCTGCTTAGGACAGGCGGGGCACTGCTGCTGTCGCTGCTTAGGACAGGACTGCTTAGGACAGTTCTCCTCCTTGTTCATAGGGCACTTGCCCTTGAGCTTCTCCATGAAGAAGGCGGCCTCCTCGGGAGACAGGTCATCCAGAGACACAGGGGTGTCGTCAACAGACTCCTGGATGGCGGCCTCGTTGGCGGCGGCGAAACCAAGGAAGGCAATGAGGGCGATGGTCTTGAACTGCATGGTAGAAGATGGTTGTCGAAGAGTGGTTAGAGACGATGGTGTTCTGGTGATTTCAACATGAACGACACGCTGTACTTATAGTCCATAGAACATCCGTGCTGTTGCTCTCGACATCTTGAATGAGTCCAGTCCCTGCACTCAATTAAAGCATAGTCCCTCTCCCCTGCTTACCTGCCCTGTCTTATGGTACCTGTTTAAGATGCTCTTGACATCGTGAGATATCGCTTGATGCTCACACCAGGAATGGGGAGCATAAAGGGAATGTTGAAAGCCCCGTTGAGTGAAACACCAACAAAGAATAGAAGGCTTTAGCTGCGATTGTCGTGCAGGCCATAGCACACCTCCCAATCTACACGAAAGGGGTACTCTTAATGTTACATTGCCTAAATACCTTAGATATCCTCCCCGTCTTATCCCTCCTCGTTTTTCCTGTTCTCTCTCTTCAAGTTTCCACTCTCTATCTGTAAAAGTCGGGTCTCTTGAGATTGAGACCGTACTCGCTACTGGCCGACGACAAGTCCTCCATTGTAAGGACAATCTTGGACCGACCCGACGAGCTGCTCTGCACTTGTGCTCCACCCACTCCTGCAACCAGAGCCTTGGCACGAGCCTGGGGGTTGGAAGCAGAGGACACAGATGAGGACGACCGGATTCGCGAATGCTGGTATGCGTCAGATGCCAGATCTGAGATGAATTTTTGTGTAGCCAGTGCCAACAGCCGTTTGATTCGCACGTCGTTAGTCTGGAAGCCCGATTTCGCCAGATAGTAGTCTGTGACGGCATCAGGAATGATGGGTGCATACTCGTTCATGTTCTCCAGAAACTCGGTCAGAGTCTTGTCCTTGCGGGTCACTGGAACGGGGCCCGGGATCTGTGCTGTAGTCTCCTCTTCCTGTTGCGAGGGCCCTTCGAGCTCGAAGTCGATATCAATGTCGTTCTCTTCCGGATTGGCATCCTCCATGTCCACATCTTCATCTCCAGCCGCAGAAGTAGAGACAGGTGCACCCGAATCCGAGCTCTTGGTAGCTCCCTCCCCATCCTTTGATGATGTTGCTCCTTCTCCACCTTCCTTTGTACCTTCCTCCTTGTCCTGTTCTTTACCCTTTGAGTCCGAGTCCGCTGTAGTAGCACCTTCTGACGACTTGTTGGCTTCCGACTCTTTTTCTGTGGCTGGTGTAGAATCAGTCTGCTCCGTCTTGACGACCGCGTCCTGTTCCTTGTCCTTGATATCGCTCATGGACACGTCTTGTGGTGATGACATTTTTTGTGTGTGAATCCGAGTCGATGTGATAGTGATGGCGCGTGATGGCCATGTTGGAACTTAGTGCATTATTAGTAAGCGAATGGAGACGGGGAAGGGCAGACAGAACAGTGAAGACAGAGGAAAAAGAAAAGGAAAGGCCAGGTAAGAATTGGAGATCTTAGAAAGGGCAAGGTATCAGACTGAGAATATCAGCCATGAGTAGTAAGCAACTTGGAGAGACCCCAACTATTACTTGAACATTCGTTGAGTAAAAAAATCTACATAGTACAAAATGAGGTTCTAGGCATTAATGGAGAGCAACAGAGGTAAAAAATGATGGAGGTATAGATCCGTATGAAATGGGCGTTCCACAAAATGTAACAATTTTCTGATTTTCGTGATGATACTATGGTCTGTGTGGTATCCACAGTACCCCGTAGACTACTTTATTTACTTGAGTTTAGTTGAGAGTAACTGTGCGGCGGAATCGTGAATCACACAGGACAGAACCTCAAACAGATGCATAGACAATAAAGAAAAGTCAGCGATAGTCCATTGAAGTCACGTAAACATCGATAGACGAGCTCCTTCTCCAGTAACAGGATGCAGACGCCTTCAGTAGTTCCTACTGAGTACAAGGTGCCCACAAACAGCCCATGTCCTGTAACCGGTAGCTACACCAAACAGCCGCATTTATGATCCAACTTCGGGATATGTTACACGATTCATTCTCTTCTGCATTGAATCTATTACAAGAAGCCAGTCTTCTCACAGATCAATCTCTGACTTCTCGTCACCAACTGGCTGATGCAGCTACAGTGCATAAAGTTGTCCGACGAGGATCTTCTCGGGCTTCTTCTCTTCCCTTGTCTGAGGTTTGCTTCCAAGGCACCGCAGTGTAGAGAAACGCACCGTTTATAATTCCGGGAACAAGGAACTTTACAAAAGCGCGGGGTTGAGCTGGGCGAGACGTGGTGTCGTACGATGAATTATTTGCTGACTGTACTTGTATGTCTGGACTCTGGTATGGGGTCTTGGTCACAGATCATCATGTAGCCATAGGAGGAAGTTCATACACTGGGCCACAAGTATATTTTGAACAAGCTAGTTGTACAGGGTTGAATTGTTGGTGACTTCTGCCACATTGAAGATTGCAAACTGTGATGGAGAGAATGGCCTTGTCACTCATTGTTGACGCCCTGTCTCCAGGTGACCGATGTCGGACATGTGAAGTCAGCCGTTGATCTTCGAAGCCAACATCGGTATTGCTGTGGGTTGGAAGGCTCCATTCTAGTACAGCTACGAGGGACAACTGTGAGGTTCTTTCTGAGATACAACTCGCGGATCCCCCCATATCATCGTATGTACTATCAACAGCTGAATCCTCATTGTACGTACCAGGTAGTTGTGATTGAAACAGCAGAAGAACGATGCTTTTGAGATACTGTAGCTATAGCTTAGGTGAAGGTCACAATAGGACTCTCAGAGTCGATACTTGTACATGTGCTGTAACAGGAGCTGACTGTGAACTCGGGGGGTCACCTGCTTGTGTTACAGTCATGTGATCCGTTCATCGCCCTAGTGTCTTTCGCACTTTGCTGTTATTCGTATCACCACCAAACAAAGACGTCATGCTCTACTTGTACGGTGCCAACAACCCAGAACGTTCTCTCACCTCCCACTCTAAGCTGACAAACATCGTCAAAAACAGAACAAGGAGTTTTCAACCGGCTGCGCAGTAGTGCTCCGGAATTATTCCGCCCGGCCGTTCAGCCGTCCACCGACTGCTTCCATTGCACCTGAGACGCAGTGTGGCTGGTAGAAAGCGTGGCGCAGGTGGCGTATTTGTCATGGTGGATACTCCCTACAGAAGGCTAGACTGGTTTGCTGTGTAATTAGTAATGCCGGGGATGTCGTCAGCGAATTAGAGTTTCTAACCACCATATATGCCCATTAAGGTTTGGGAGGCCGATCGAAAAGAGCACAGTTATAAAGAAGACAGTCTCCGAGATCTTGTTGGACCTTCCAAACCCCATCAATATCCTAGACACCCCCAAAAAAGCAATTGAGTCTTTCTTACCTCAATTGCAACCCGTCAATCTCTCACAATTCACCCTACTCTAGCACGACTATCTAACATCGCACGACAGACAATGGCTTCTATCCCCCATTACGACTATCTTGTTATCGGCGGAGGCTCTGGAGGTGTTGCTTCTGCTCGGCGAGCCGCCTCTTACGGCGCCAAGACCCTTCTAATTGAGGGCAAGGCTCTGGGAGGCACCTGTGTCAACGTGGGCTGTGTGCCCAAGAAGGTCATGTGGAACGCCTCCGATATGGCTTCTCGAATCCGACAGGCCAAGGAGTACGGCTTCCCCGACGTTGATCCCAAGTACGCCGACAACTTTGACTGGCCCGGATTCAAGGCCAAGCGAGACGCCTACGTCAAGCGACTCAACGGCATCTACGAGCGAAATCTCGAGAAGGAGGGCGTCGAGTTTGTGTTTGGATGGGCCTCTCTGTTCAAGCAGGAGGGCCAGGAGTTCCCTCTGGTCCAGGTCAAGAGCAACGACGGCGAGACCAAGCTCTACTCTGCCAAGAAGATCATGATTGCCACTGGTGGAAAGCCCCGACTTCCCGATGTCCCCGGTGCCGAGTACGGTATTGATTCCGATGGTTTCTTTGCCCTGGAGAAGCAGCCCAAGCGAGTGGCTGTTGTTGGAGGAGGATACATTGGTATCGAGCTGGCTGGTGTCTTCCACGGCCTCAACTCCGAGACCACCATCTTCTGCCGAGGACAGACTGTTCTGCGAGCCTTTGACGTCATGGTCCAGGATACCATCACCGACTACTACGTCAAGGAGGGCATCAACCTGCTCAAGGGCTCTGGTGTCAAGAATGTGACCAAGAAGGACAACGGCGAGCTGTTTGTCACCTACGAGCAGGACGGAGCCGAGAAGGAGATCACCCTCGACTGTCTCATCTGGACCATTGGCCGAGAGCCTCTTAAGGACACCCTCAACCTGGGCGAGTTTGGCATCAAGACCAACAAGCGAGGCCACATTGAGGTCGACGAGTACCAGCGATCTTCTGTCGACAACATCTACTCCCTTGGTGATGTCTGCGGTAAGGTTGAGCTGACCCCCGTCGCCATTGCTGCCGGCCGAAAGCTGTCCAATCGACTGTTTGGCCCCGCCGAGTTCAAGGACCAGAAGCAGGACTACCATGACGTTCCTTCCGCCGTCTTTTCTCATCCCGAGGTTGGCTCCATCGGTATCACCGAGGCTGCCGCCAAGGAGCAGTACGGTGAGGAGAACGTCAAGGTTTACACCTCCAAGTTTGTCGCCATGTACTACGCCATGCTGGAGGAGAAGTCCCCCACCGCCTACAAGCTGGTTTGTGCCGGTAAGGACGAGAAGGTTGTTGGTCTGCACATTGTCGGAGATGCCTCTGCCGAGATTCTGCAGGGTTTCGGCGTTGCCGTCCGAATGGGCGCCACCAAGGCCGACTTTGACAACGTTGTTGCCATCCACCCCACCTCTGCCGAGGAGCTTGTCACCATGAGATAGGTGGAGTATTTTAGGTAGATATTTAATTAACTAGATGTGTCACGAGAAAAGAGTGCAAGAGTAGATTATGAATACGGGTATTTCGGTGCTGCGTCGGTTCAGAAACGACTTCTCACCTTCCCCACAGGTTTTGAGAGCGTACAACATAGAAGCTACCATCCCCTTTTCCCCACAACGGATCCCAATTGAGATAAATACGAGCTACACGTGACCCGGAAGAGGAAACTGGAGGGTTGACGGATGTTTGACAGAAGAGTTGCCTCAAAGGGAAGTATACGTGATGATACGACAATGTTGTCCCTTGATGATCTGATGATGTGCCTTTGGTGTGATATGGGAGAGAAAGGGGAAGATAGGTAATAGAACTGTTTCTGACTTGATGTAGTGTATGTGAAGATAGTGCAATTGGCAGGAGACGGTCAGCTACTCTATGACGAACCTCAGTTATTTTCCCAACAGGTCTTCTCGCTAAACAATGACGTCAGGAACTAGCTATTACTCTTCAACAGCCCATCGAAGCTAGAGTATCTAGCAACAGCGCGGTTAGCAGGTCTTTGTTATGAGCGAGAGGATCAGCTCATCCCACAAGTTAGGGCTTTGCCTCGGATTTCGGATCTCGGAATGCCTAATGGGCTGTATGAGGTCCCTTTGAAGGCGTCTCTTTGGAGGCTCATACGATGGACAGTCGTTATGGCTCGGAGAAAATGTATGTGAGATGTGTAGATCGTTTTTAATTACAGCGGAGTTTTAACATGAGGTTTACTTGTATATTCTAGTACCCAATTCCTGCCACAAGTTGACGGCAAGTATTAAATTGCCCCCCTCGTCCTGTATTCAAGCGCGTTCGGCTGAGAATCGATACCGGGAACGGCATAAGACAGTGTTCCGTGCTAACAAGGAGGTTTCCAGAGTCTTTCCCGACTCAGTAGCTGCACACTTGAAGGCGGGGACTCTGTTGTTCATTACTCGCGAAATGAAGACTTGAGGAGAAACTGGACTGGGATCGGGAAGTTGCAAAACCGTTTAGCAACGGGTTCTTCCATTGGAGGCAACACCTAAGGCAGCATGGAACACCAAGAGATTCTCGGCTCGTCTCTGGGAAAATCAACATATATAAGACGGCTCCAGTTCGTCCTATTCTTTACAATCATCACCGATCAATCATCACATCCAACCAACATGAACCTCAAACATCTGTCTGTTCTTTTCCTGGCGTCCGTTGTTGTTGCCAACGAGGCGGCCAACGAGTGCATTGACCTTCCTGACTACCAGGCCATGCCTGCTCTGGACAAGGAGGAGTACGACACGACCATTCTCTACCCCGAGGACGCCTCCGAGGTGAAGGAGAACCCCGAGTTTTTCTTCTGCCATTTCAAGAAGTGTCACAAGAAGAAGAAGTGCTGCAAGAAGCCTCGAAAGAAGAAGTGCTGCTAAACTGTAGCAGTTACTTGTAACTACAGCAACCCCAACTACCGGTAGTAAAGCTAACGACGACGTCCCTTCTCAACTCTCATTTCTATAGTGTTTATTAATGTGTTAACAAAACTCAGTGGTGAAGCGAATTCCGTAGCTACGAGTACGTACGATACAAGAGTAGCTGCCTAGAAAGATACTATAAAAAGGCATGTAGCCAATATTGCATTGTACCAACACAAGTACATACTCGCCCTTGTAGATGTGAAACAGACGAGAGCAGCACGATTCACATGATACAGACCTATAAACCAGGCTCGTGTTCAATATCCATTTACGGCTATAGATTAATAACTCAGGCAGCTAGTCTATGCCATTAATGAATCAATGGCTGCTTCTCGCTCGTATACTTTCATATAGCAAACCAATTGTATGCTGGCTAAGCCACCCATGATCATTTTGTAAGTGCCTATTCGAGCTTGAGGGATGGAGACACTAGAGATTGATTGGTACGAGCTATTATTGAGACACCACGTGGATTTGGTCACGTGAGATCAATGCCCAGTCCTTAATATACCGACATGATCACCACCCCAACACGTGCTTGAAGGTACGGCTGATAGATGCTCGTACAAGGGTACAAAGTGCGTCGTACGGGACTCTAAATTGAACTGTAAACAGCTGCTTATCCCCACACAACTGAAGGAGTCGAGAATGAGTCAGTTGTCAGTTGATCGAGCGGATCTAGCGTACAATTATGCGGTCTACCCGCTGTGGCGGATCGCGTCACTTGCCCAATAAAAACCATCCTAGGGGACACCCGACTGGCTACGACATGAACTAGACTGAGACTATCCATGTCGCTGAAAATGATGTCATGTTGCCTTGCTAGCTTTGGTTAGCCTTGTCAGCCGTGTCGGCCAATGTCACTCCTGCATATAACCACCCCATTGAGCCGCATTGAACAGGACTGTCGGCTTGGCGTGCAGTGTGGACAAGCACGGGCGGGTGCGCGTGTATTAATTACAGCGTCCAGAGAGTAGATGTATTTAATAGTAAGGACAGTTGCTGTCATCAGAGCCACCACTACTGTAGTACACCAACGACTACAACCAGCCTCACTACAACGTCATCAACAGCCACAGGACCACCCCATTGATCTAACAACCGCTTGACTAACCAAGCTCTCGTCTACTTCAACTGAGCTCTCGTCTACAGGTCAGTAAACAGACCACTACCGAACCACTCACTCAACAGAGCCCGTCAAACAACCCTCACTTCAACTGCAAGCCTCAACTACAACCCTCAACTACAACCCTCAACTACAAGCCCCAACTAAACATCTCATGGGAAACATCCACAGCAAATGGTGGATCGGTCCCCTGGCTGGAGGACTGGCTTTCGTCGTCCTCCTCTACACTTGCACGTTCAGAGCCGCTCGAAAGAAACGAAAGCTGGCAGCTCTCAGACAACACCAGCTTGAAAATGGACTTCCTGCCATTCCTGATCCTTATGGTCCTGATCAAAACGTGACATACACCTACCAGCACGTTGAAACCAACACGGACGGATACAATGCCACTGTCATACACAATGATCACGTGTGGAGAACCACAGGTACTGGTGTGGCCACCACTGAAGGCAGCACTAGAGACATTCGCCTGACTCAGACCAATCGGGTAGACCCCGATGATATCCCTCCAGCTTATCAAGCTTCCGTGAATCCTCCCCCAAAGGCCTACGAAGGATCCACCAACTACAGCTATGGTATTCGCGGCAACGAAGTCCATGTCACAGCTGCAGACGGCACCCAGATTTACCCGAATATGAGCACTGCCGCGCGTCCGTCTCTGGGTCGGTCTGACGAGTCTGGTTTCTGGGGTAAATTCGGACGAAAGAAGAGGGACAATAGAGATAATCATTCTCACGGTGGAACTGCCTATGGTGGAGCTTCAGATTCCTATGGTGGAAGTCACAGTGGACACAATGATGGAGGAGGTGGAGGACACTCTGGAGGGGGCGAGGAGATGGAGGAGGAGGAGGAGGAGGAGGAGGAGGAGGAGGAGGAGGAGGAGGTGGAGGAGGTGGTGGGGACGGTGGTGGCGGAGGAGGAGGCGACTAGTACTTATATATATATTTAATCATTCTAATTGTTGTACTCACCTGACAGTGGGGGTTACCAGTACTGTCCCTGGTCCAGATAATGGGGCAGAATGCAAAGATGAAAATAATACAACTGTGGGTGGGGCTCTCATGCCGTATATAGGGGTTGGACATTTGCTCTTATAAACGGTACCAAAACAGGCATTCAAACACCACCTCAAGTCTACAGACAATGACACAAGACGTCTATCCACAAGCATCGGAAATCGTACAACGATACCATCAACTGGTAATGACTTTGGAGCGCCTGAAACAGGAGATTGAGGAGACGGAGTTCTTCAGCGACACACACGAAACGTTTTTCGAAGAAGAGCGGTTTCTGGAAAGGGTCAAGGGTCAGGTCAGAGATATCCAGCTAGTGGTTGATTGGTATCGTGAGTTTGCCTAGAGGAGGTGGAGAGATGGGTTGGAAGCTACGAGGGGGGCATACACTCTGTCTGCGATGTGGAATATCCACGGGCTCAATGATTCTGTGTGAGTTACAACGAGCGTGTGATTGCCAGACTACGGGCAGCTGATGGCAATTGCTGGTGTTGTGTTGTGTGGGTTGGTATGGAGTGTTCATCTTACTCGGCACAGTAATTAAGCATCATCAATTCAAGTGGGAGGAATCAGAGTGGGAGGAGTGTGAGGTCAGTGTGAGCTAGAGCCGCACAGTTGTGGATGACGTAGAGATGCATTGGACGGAGTCACATGACGTTCGAGTCATATAAAGGAATGAAATGAGCTGGTCTTAAGAATAGTCACACTGTCTGGTAGGACTGTACAGTTGCTGTAGTCAGAATCTACACTCTCGGTGAGTCATCTCCAGCAGCTACAGCTAAGTTATGGTGACTAATCTGAGTCTATGATTACCATATTGGGAGTGGTGTGGTAGTTACGAGATTAGACACAGCAGGTGGAAACGATGCAATGAACCAACCAATGGAATACTCGAATGTGATTGGTCAATCGAATAATACTCGGACGTACATGCACGACGTACCAAATAATTGATTGCACCGGATACTCCTCCTCTGAGTACACTCGTTCGTACAAAGTTCACACCGGATAAAATTTTGAATTCGCAGTGGACTCTAAATTTTTGGGACATCCATAGCGACAAACAGAGAGGTGAAAATTTAAAGCTGCATGCTGACTTTGAGACGCTTGTTCACTACCGCCTCAAGAAGAGCTTTCATAACTCCAACTAAGACGGTCGCTTTCTACAACACTGCGAAAATGAGCACCGCTGCCGCCCCCGACGTTGCCACTCTGTCCAACCAGCTCGAGAAGCTTGGAATCTCCAAGTTCGAGGCCTACCCTGGCTCCAGCCCGGCCCTCAACACCATGGATGTCTTCCGATCCTACATCACCAAGGAGCTTGCTGCTCTGTCTGGCGTCGATCCCGAGCTCATCTACCCCGCTCTCGAGTGGACCTCTACTTCCGACAAGGGAGATCTCGTCATTCCTCTTCCTCGACTTCGAATGAAGGGCGTCAACCCCCAGGAGCTCGCCACTGAGTGGGCTGGAAAGTTCCCCAAGGGCGAGTACCTCAAGGACGTCAAGGCCATGGGCCCCTTCCTGCAGTTCTTCTTCTCCCCCAAGCTGCTCTACAACATTGTCATCAAGGACATTATGGAGCGAAAGCTCGAGTACGGATCGTCCGACATTGGCAAGGGCAAGAAGGTGGTTATTGAGTTCTCCTCCCCCAACATCGCCAAGCCCTTCCACGCCGGCCATCTGCGATCCACAATCATCGGAGGCTTCCTCTCCAACCTGCACGAGAAGCTGGGCTGGGAGGTGATCCGACTCAACTACCTCGGAGACTGGGGTAAGCAGTTTGGTGTGCTGGCCGTTGGCTTTGACCGATACGGCTCCGAGGAGCAGCTCGTCACCGACCCCATCCAGCATCTGTTTGAGGTCTACGTGCGAATCAACAAGGATATGGAGGCCGAGAAGGAGGCTTCCAAGGAGGCTACTGGAGAAGAGACCTCTGCCACCGACGACAAGGCCCGAGAGTACTTTCGAAAGATGGAGGACGGAGACAAGGAGGCTCTTGCTCTGTGGTCTCGATTCCGAGATCTCTCTATTGAGCGATACAAGGACACCTACGCCCGACTTAACATTCACTACGACTCGTACTCTGGAGAGTCCCAGGTTCCTGAGGAGTTCATGAAGATGGCCAAGGATCTGTTTGTCGAGAAGGGTCTGGTTCACGAGGACCGAGGCGCCAAGCTCATTGATCTGACCAAGTTCAACAAGAAGCTCGGAAAGGTCATTGTCGAGAAGAAGGACGGAACTTCTCTGTACATCACCCGAGATGTCGGAGGAGCCATTGCTCGAATGGAGAAGTACAAGTTTGACAAGATGATCTACGTGATTGCTTCTCAGCAGGATCTGCACTGTCAGCAGTTTTTCCGAATTCTCAAGGAGTGCGGCTTCGACTGGGTCGACCGACTTCAGCATGTCAACTTTGGCCTGGTCCAGGGTATGTCCACTCGAAAGGGTACCGTGGTCTTCCTTTCCAACATTCTTGAGGAGGTCAAGGAGTCTATGCATAACGTCATGAAGAAGAACGAGGTCAAGTACAACCAGGTCGAGAACCCCGAGGAGATTGCCGATCTCGTTGGAATCTCGTCCGTCATGATCCAGGACATGTCTGCCAAGCGAGTCAACAACTACAAGTTTGACTGGGATCGAATGCTCTCCTTTGAGGGAGACACCGGTCCTTACCTGCAGTACGCCCACTCTCGACTCCGATCTGTTGAGCGAAAGTCCGGAATGACCATTGACGAGAACCTGGCCAATGCCGACTTCTCTCTGCTCACCGAGCCCATGGCCGACGAGCTCATCCGAACTCTTACCCAGTTCCCCGACGTTGTTCTCAACGCCGGTAAGACCCAGGAGCCCGCCACCATTGTCACCTACCTGTTCAAGCTCACTCACCAGGTCTCGTCTTGTTACGACGTTCTGTGGGTTGCTGGCCAGGAGGAGGCTCTTGCCAAGTCTCGACTTGCTCTCTACTCTTCTGCCCGACAGGTTCTCTACAACGGTATGGTCCTTCTTGGCCTTACCCCTGTCGACCGAATGTAGACATTGTATGTAATCGTGTAAAAAATGACATAATGACTGAGCTGAGGGTGTGTGTGACTGGACAGAAGGCGGCCCACAAGCCCTTGATGATCCTCTTTAGAGTACAAGTAGCGTCAAGTGCCCTATTTAGGCTTAGTTGGGAGGAATCCTCCATTGTTCAACAAAAAAGCATCAAAATTCCCCATCGTTCACAAGCTCAGCTAATTAGAAAAGCTCACTTGACGTTGGGGAAGATTATCAAGTGATTGTGCCTCCTCTATTGCACTACAGTACACACTCTAACAAGGAATAAAATAGATATATATATATACACAGCCGTTCATGGCTAATTAGTTGATTGCAGGTGGTTTGTTTCTGACGTGTCCTACCTTAGGCCACATCTCCAGAGGCTTCTCCTCCTTTGCCAAAACTGCTGTTGAAGCCCAGCAGACCATTCAGTCCACTGACCCAATCTCGATCAGTCTTGGCTACACACCAGATACCCGAGTTTTGGCCGGTTTCGCTCTCGACCAGAATCTTGTCGCTTGGACGCACCAGACCCTTGGCGATTCCGTCCACCGAAAGCTCGGCTCCTCTGCCTCTAGATTCGGAAGAGGCTGTGATGCAGATTTTGGAGGTTGCCGGGAAGATGAGAGGCCGGAAAGACAGCGATCTGGGACAGATTGGAGTCAGAAGGATGCAGGCCACTCGAGGATGCACGATAGAACCACCAGATGACAGTGAGTAGGCTGTGGATCCGGTAGGAGTGGCGATAGTGACACCGTCAGCAATGGCTCGAGTGATGAACTCACCGTCCACGTGGATGTCGAGTTTGGTGAGATGTGGCTCGGCTCCACGGTGGATGTTGATGTCGTTCATGGCGTAAGTTAGTGGACTGAGATCGTAGTCATCGGGGTTTCCGTAGACATGGGTGGAGTTGTGTTCGATATGAGATTGGGTGGGCAAATGTGTGATTTCTTTGCGGATTGACATCTTCTGACACGCCAGTCGTGCCCGGTTGACCACTGAGGCTTGTGATGAGTAGACCATCTCAAATGCGGTTTTGAAGTCCTTGAAATCAAACGGAAGCAGGAACCCGAGAGTGCCCAAAGAAAAGGACAGAACGGGAGGAACCTCTCCGGATGCAAACATGGACGTGGCATGTAGGATGGTTCCGTCGCCTCCCAGAGTCACCAGCAGATCCGTCTTGTTTCTGAGCACTTCTCCGGGACCTGTATGAATGGCAGTGACTCCTGCGGCTCCAATCTGTTTCTGGACCTCGTCAGCCACGTGTTCCTCCACCAGAATGTTGACACCAGGGTAACGACGCTGGATATGTGATGCCATCTGGACTAGCGATTCTCGCACGTCGTGGTCCCATGGCTTTTTGACGATCAACACGTTTTCAAGAGGCTTGTCCCAGACCAAGGACGACAGAGAAGTGGACTCTTTGACGTAATGGGGCGATTGGCGGTCTGGAAGCAGATCGGCCTGCAAGATTTGTGTCGACAAAAGACGCGTCCATCTTGTTTGAGGTCTGTAGACGCTCTGAGGCCGTAGTAGGCCTGGTCGGTGGAGTAGTAGTCGCATGACTCAAGGTTGATTTATCAGAGTTTAGATGATTCCGTATGTATATATTACAAAGTACTTAGGCGTGGGAGCATGCAGAGTGTGTAATGTGTGGGGCAGGAAGCGTGATCGGGAAGCGTGATCGGGAAGGCAACAGCGAGAGCGAGATGGCTTCTTGTTGATTTGACTGATTGAGAGAAGGGATCTGGTTGAGTTGATGAGTGAAACTGGACTGATTTGAGGCTGTTGAGTCTTGTGTTGAGTTATGGGGCTGCGGTTGTCATGTGACCAGGATGATGTAATCCAGGTATGGTATGGTCTTTGTCTCTGGCCATTCCACGGAGGTACAAGTAGCATAATTTATTGGGCATACAACAATGTCAAGCCACAGCGACTAGTCGTAGACTGCTGACGTAATACAAGTGGTCGTATGAGCGGTGAGATGCTGTGATCGAGTTTCCAAGGTGCATTATATCTATTTATATGACATGGATCATCACTCAGTAGCTTGCAGTGGTATATTTGATCGGTAATACTGGGCTCTGCGCAGATTAAGAATAGCCGTTAGGCTTACTTAGCTTATTACTTGATCTATATCAGCCAAAGCGACACTGTCGAAGTCGGGCAAAAGTAGAACTTCTCGAGATTTGAAAGCAGGAATCACATCCTGAAGAAATCCTCTTTTCATCCGTTGACTCCACACCCCTTCATTTCCCCCACCACCTCTATTCGGAACACCCTCCTCCATTCCCCTTAAACTTCCACTATTTACTAACGCAATGCATGGCAGGTGAACACTATCTCCGAGGTTAACCTGAACTATTAATCTTACTACCACCACCAGTACAGAGCTCACAACTCCTTACACACGCCACAATGAGCCACGATCTGCTGTCGTGGGATCCATTTGCACCAGTGGCACAACAGCTTCCACCACAAGCACCCCCATCAGCCGCCGACGACGACGATGACGAGTTTGGCGACTTTGAAGAGGCGCCCTCGGCCCCTATTGCTGTACCCCAGCCTCCACCACAGCAACGGTCCATGCCAAGTATGGGCGGTCACTCCATGGCCAAAAACCTGTCACCACAAAAGAAGAAACCGACGATCCAGGACTCCATCAACGATATGGGTGCCTTGAGTCCCGGTCAGAGCATCAAGTTTGGCCAGCATCTGAACCATGGCTCTAAGTCATCAGCGGACTGGAACGGTATTCTGGGAGCCAGACCGGGCGATAGAAAGTCGTACCATGGCCCGCAGAAACACCAGCATCAAGAAACACAGATTCATGACCCGAAATCACAGCCAAGACCGTCATCCCAGAAACACCTACCTCATAAACCCTCATCTCCTACAGCATCTGCATTCGACTGGGACGACTTTGAATCTCCAACTCCAACAGCTACAGCAGCTCCCACTCCAGCCACTACTCGACCACCAACAGCAGACATTGTGCCCTTCAGACAGATCCCAACTCCTCACCAGTTGCTCACCTATCTCCATACATACTGTCTGCCAGTGATGGACAAACTGGTTCAACAACTGCAGCCTTTGACTTTCCCGCTCAGAAAACGGGTTCTGGCCCACCCCACAACCAAGAAGTTTGTGGACCGATACATTGATCTGGTCTACCTGGCTGCCCGAGTCATGGCTGGACGAATGCGAAAGCTGAAGATCATGTGCGACAATGGGATTGAAGGAATGTCCAAATCTACTTTCGCGGACATGATGAAACGATCAGACAGAGACGCCCGAGAAATTGGCCGTGTCTGGAAACCGTTGAGTGCCGCAATTGGACCCATGACCAACCACAGACAACTGCCTGTTCTACAACCCGAGTTTCTCATTGCTAATGAAGAGGCTCCCCCCAAACAGCTGGAATCGGTATGTTGCATCTGTGGACTAAAGAACACAGAGTTCATTCGGGGCCATCCCAAGCCCAAGTTCAATGGCCAGCAAAACGCCCACTACACCTGTATCAGCTGGTACAACAATCTTTCCGTCTTCGGTATCAATGGAGTGAGACAAATTGGCGCTCCCTCTTTCACCGAAGACCTCATTTGACACTTTTAGACATAATCATAGCTATAGACAACTCTCATTAATTAATTGCATTTCATTTCATATACATCTAGCTACAAGTACTGGCGCCATTATTCTATCATCACATGTCTATTATAAATATTAATCGAAGGTCATGACAATCTCTCCCTCCTTTGGAGTGGGAGATCGAGACTGGGACTTGGGTCGGTTGGACTCGGGATCAATGTGTTTCTTGAAAGGAGTCTCTGGAGGAGCAGCAGCGACAGGAGCAGTAGCTGAAGAGGGCACTCGACCACTGGTAGCAGCACCAGAAGTATTACCATTGGTAACAGCAGTGGTGGAGTCAGCGGCAGGAGCTGCAGTTGTGTCACTACTAAAAGAGTTGGCAACAGCAGAAGCACCAGCACTGGCAGAAGAGGCTACAGAGGCGACGCCAGCTGAGATCTTCTGACCAATGGATCCAACTCGTTCGTCGTGGTCGTCCTGGAAAGGCTCAAACGACATTTCAATCTGCTCAGTGTTACCATCTGTGAAAGGGTTATACTCCACAAACGTAGTTGCCTGAGATGAAATGGATCCATTGGTGCCTGCTCGAGGTCGTCCAGTGATTGGCACGTCGGGAACTGAGCCTCGACGAGCAGCAGAAAGCTTAGGGTCGCTTTCAAGTCGCAAGATCTCTCGCTGAATGGCATCCAGATCAAACAGAGTGTTGTCAGCACCTTCAGGATTGGTGCTGTCTGCCTTAGTAGCAGCATCCCCATCCTCATCTCCATCCTTTCGACCTTCTTCATCCTCCTCACCTTCCTCACCGTCCTTCCGAGCAATGTTGCCCTCATTGATATCATCCTCGGCAACCTTACTGGTCATATCCCACCACGACTTCTTCTTGGGCTGCTTCTTCTTCCACGAGCCAAAGAAGCCCTTCTTCTTCTTCTCCTTGCCCTCCTTCTCCTCCTCCAGCTTGAGCTCGGCCTCCATCTGCTTTCGCGCAATGTCAAACTCCTGGATCAGCTCTCGCTGACGCTCTCGATGCTTTTCGGGATCAGGATCCTCAATCTCGGCGAAATCCTCGGACAGAACCTCCCATCCAAGATCCTTGAGCATCTGGGGCATGGCCTTTCGGTAAGCCATGTGACCGTCAACTCGGTCGGTGGCATCGTAGTTCTCAATGCCCTCCACAGACTCAAGCTTGGTGAGACCGGCAACACGTCCAAGACCACCACTGGTGGCTCGGAACAGGTATCCAAGCACCCAATCCTTTCGAGAGTAACCGTTCACGAACCGTCCAGACACCATGCTTCGACACAGACACAGCTGGTCGGTCTTGACAATCACAGGAGCTCCAAAGATGTAAACGTCCTGCACAAGACCATAGGCACCTCGACGGGCAAGCTCGACAAGACACGAGTAAATGACTCGAGCACCCAGAGAGAAACCAACCAGGGTGGCGGGCCGAACTCCAAGGTTACGCTGAATCAAAGTATCGGCCAGAACGTAGCCGGTGGCCCAGGCTCGATCAAGGGACACGTTCCAGGGGTTATCGACTAGGTATCCAAGCTTGGTGAGAATCATAGGAAGCTGAATGGACGACATAAGGGCTGTCAGAACAGTAGCACCAAGAACCTGCTGGATGGAGTTGGCCAAAACCTCTGTGGCCAGAATGTTGATAGTCTGACCCATACTCTGCAGCATCTCAGGTTCCCACAACACTGACAAAAGATCACCCATGATGGGATCGACGGTGGAAAAGGGAAGACGCACATCATCCTCCTTACCCAACATCCATCCGGAAATGGTGATGATCAGATTGAGACGTTTCTGGTTGTGCAGAGGCTTGAACTCAAACGTCTTGACACTGCCCATACGTCGCATCATACTGGCAGAACCAACACGCGCTCCCAGAGCTGTGGCAGCAGTCGTGACAACGGCAGCACCTCCGATACCACCCAAAAAGGCACCGGTACCGGTGATACCAATGGTGGTGAAACCAGCAGCCAAACCAGCACCAATGACAGGAGCCAGCAGTCCACCAGAAAGACCAACCACCAGACCTCCACCAAGAGTAGCAAGACCCACGTACATGTACTTTTTCCGCAGGTTCTTCTTCTTACGGGTCTTCATGATCTCCCTCTCGTCCCACGTCTGCTGTGTGTTCTCCTCCATCTCCAGAGCGTCGGTGACTCGCTGTTCGAACTGGGCCATCTCCAGCCAGGTCACTCCCATCTCCTCTCCGACCTTTTGCATCAGAGTTCGACTTCGGGCGTCGTAGACGGAGTCGGCCACAAGCACGAGAAACAGATCACAAAGGAGAGTCCATCGGATATCGATGGTCAGCATCTTCTTGTCTTCCAGCTCCTCCGGTGCGTAGACTCGATCATCATACTCGTCGGAGTATGTAGATGAAGGACGGGAAGAAGAGTGAGTGGATGATGAGTCACCATCGACCTTCTTCTCTTCAGCACCCACGCGAGTCTCAACTCGTGCAAGATCCCCGTCCTCCGACTCTTCAACAACCTCAGTACCGCCAATCTTGACCTTGGTGCCATCGTCCTCGTTGATATCTGGGACAGATCCGTCGAAAGAAGTCTTTCCAAGATCACCGTCCCCGACATCAACGTCGATTTCAGTGGCAGCATCGTTGACTTGCGTTTCTGCTGAGCTGGGATTGTCCAGCTCCTCCTCCTTCTGCTTTCCGTTGGCCTCTGTGTCCTCCTGGCCTTGTTCTCCCTCCTTACCCTCCCCCTCCTTGGCCTTCTTTGCAGCCTCTTTCTTTTCCTCGTCGGCAGCCTCCATTTCCGCCTGATTCTCCTCGTTGAGCGGGTTCTTGACTCGCTTCACACCAATCAAACTGGGGGTGATATCTCGAGGCTCAACTCCATGACTGTACAGCTGCTCAATCATGATCTGCTCCTCGGGACTCAGCTCCATATGAGAGTAGAGTCGAAACATCATCTTCTGAGACCACATGGCCATGGACCCTTGGGCGTCACTCAGACCTCTTCCAACTCTCTTGGAGCCCTTCAAAGAGGCCAGCTCACGTGCCATCTCGATCAGCATGAGTTTACATAATCCAACGTATCCGATTCGCTGTGAGTCAGACAGAAGTCCCTTGGTAGCCTGCATCTGAGACAATGGGTTTCGAGCCATCTCATCGTCATCGAACAGATACGACGTGTTTTCGTCCATGGAGTTGATACTTTTAGCATCCTCATCTCGGGTGACTCGAGTGTAGCCACTTCGAGCGGTAGGATCAGCCTCGTCCACCTCTAGGTTATCCTTGTTCTTGACCACAACGTTTCCTTTATCGTCGTAAACATCGTAGGACGCGACCGTCAGCATATCCTGCCATTCTCCCTCCTCTTCGTCCTCCTCTTCCTCACTGGTTTCACTTCTGCTACTGCTGTCGTTTGTGGCATCAGAGAGTCCTCGAACGTGATGGGAGACCTTCTTTTCGTGTGGTTGTTTCTGATGAATCTCCTTTTCGCTCAGCTGAGTGAAGGGCATCTGGCCCTCTCGCTGGATGAACTCCTCCTCGAACGTTAAGGAATGCTCTGTCGAGGCAGTTGAGTGTGTTGAATGACTGGGTGAATGGCTAGGTGTACGCAGTTGCTGGTGCTGTTGATGTGTAGCGGTACTTGTGGTCTCTCTAGCTGTTGCACGTGTAGTAAGCTCGTCTTCTTTGGGCCGTTGCAAGTTACTGCCAAAAGACAGTCTGTTGGCCTCTGTAGGCGTTTTGAGATCGTCACGACTCTGTCGACGGGGGGACTCCTCAATGTAGTCTGTGCTGATGGGAAGGATGGGTCTGATACCTCGTCGAGGACTCGTCACCATCTGAGGAATGACGTACCCCTGGGTGTTACTTGGTGGTGCAGGGGATGTTGTTTTGGGGGCTGTTGATGGAGCCACAGTAGGTGTATAAGCTGTGGCGGATGGTCCTGTGATAGTTGCAGTGGAAGCGTTGACCTGTGAGTAAATGTCGTGAGACTCTTCTTCCTCTTCCTCCTCCTCTAGTTGTGTAATATCCATCTCCTCATCATCCATATCGAATCGCATGCTAGCAAGGTCTCCGTCGGGTTCCTCGTCCAGCTTCTTTTTCTCGATCCGAGGCTCGTGTCTGCGCGACGAAAACCCCAACGAGAGATCTCCGTCGAGATCCGCGTCTCCGAAGTCGGCCATGGTGTGTCAACGTGCTGGAGCGTGTTGTTGTGGGTGTATGTAGATATCTACACACCTCTAATATCGTTAGGTCTGATTGTAAGGGTGTAGCTGTGCTTCAACTCCCAATGGCCTGCTCAAACTTACACTGCTACAAGCGCAGAGGTACCAGTGCAATACGCGTGCCAGGGATCACACTAAAAGGCGGTCCAAGAGGAGCTAGTGAGTCACGAGTGGCGTGGATGTGGTGGTTTATATGTTCTTTTGGTTGAGGGCAATACACCACCCCATTTGTGTCGTTGCAAGTCTACTGAGTGGTGTTGTATTGATACGCCCCACCAACGAGTAAACAGAGGTTACAGTAACTTCACGATATGGAGATGCGCCAAATGTGCAGGAGCCGGATAGACCCTGACAGAGTAGAGTGTTTGTAGTACTTGTAGGGTGTTCATGTAGAGTAGCGGCACGAGTATACCGTATTTGAGAAGTACTAGTTCCACCCTCAACTACAAGTAGTACACCCTATCTATACCCCTCGTCGCCCCTGGGTTATACCGACTATAGCTGTCCCTTCCTTCCTTCCTCCCTCTCACTCTCTCTCTCTCTCTCTTTCAGTCCAAATTCAAATCAGCAAATAAGAGCGCAGGTCGGAAGAGAAAGATAGGCAATCGCAGTAAAAGTAGCGACTCTAACGTTGGCTAACGTTGGAGCATGTAACCATAGATGGAATGCAACGCTCTCAAACCACACCAACCGGTATCGTACACTAAGGAGGTTAGCGTCTCACATGTGGGAGGAGAGCAGAATACAGGTGGAATGAGTGAGTTATTACGGGGTGTCCCTTTATTTGTCTTACACAGTACGAACACGCCGTATCATTTTCGAGCCTCCTATCCTCAATAGCAAGCTCCCCTTATTTCCACGATAGTCCATATTCCATTTTGGCATTCCATCCACACTCCTTATCCAACCACGGTAAGTTCGGTTTCCGTTTCAACCGACGGTGTAAATATCGCCACCAGCCAAATTACACTTTGGCCGATATTTTGTGTCAGATGAGCCGCTAGCCGAGAACGGCTTTTTGGGTCCTTGGCGATACTAAACAAGTGGGGGTCCAAGGGTGTTAACATGTCTTCGTCTGCTGTTTGTATCACTATGAGTGTTGTGATCATGGTTTGGTCACTATAAAGGTCTCAAGCTGATTGTACTCCGTACAACCCCTATCTTCCCCTCTGCGAAAATTGGCTTATCGGTGCATTGTGTGGTGATTACTTATTGAGACCTCTGATTGCAAATAAGGGAAGGGCCGCTTCATGCGGAAAAGTGTCACTTGAGAAGGATGAGGTGATAAGGCTGCTTGTCCGGTTTATAATGGGCAGCCGATATCTCGTCGTGAGATGCCACTTGCCTTGCTTAGGGGAGCTCTTTTGATGCGTTATAGCCCATCAAGGAGAGGGGTCTTGACTGACCCTGACGACACCAAAAATCTTGTCTCTCATCAGAGGCATCTTGCTTTACAAGTGTACTTGTACTTGTTCTTGTACTTGTACAAGAACGACGAATACGGGTCCACAATGAATGTGTTTACTCTACTTGTACAAGATCATGCACATGATCGACTTCTCTAATAGGATCTTTTGGTGTTTATAGGTGGTTTATGTAAGAGGCTGTGTGTCTTGCCTCAAATTACGCCTTGATGGCATACTCTCTGGTTTCATGCTCAGTTTCATCCCTGGCCTTGTCAACGGATGCCTTGTGTGTGGTCCAAACAGCCAACAGCCCAATGATCAGCTGGAAGGCAAAGGCGGTCCAGATCATGCCCTTGATACGGCCTCCAACCGCCGAAGTCACAGCTCCAGCACTAGAGCTCTCGATGAAGATGGTGCCGACCAGAGTGGAGACGTGGAACCAGATGGTGCATACACTCCAGGTGAGAAAGGCGCACACAGCGGTCCACATCATGAAAATGCCAGCCTGAGCGGAGCCAGGAAGGCCGAAGATGCTATAGATGACGAGGACAAACACCAGACAGTCGAGGACAAGAGTAACGACGGGAAGACTAGGATGGACAATGTCGCCTGTGAACTGAGTTGCTAGCTGGACCAGTCCCAGACCAGAAGAGGTCGAGTTGGCTTGACCGCCGATACTCAGACTGGGATACATGGTTTCCAGAACAGTAAGGTTGCCTCTTGAGACACACTCGGTGACGTTTGCAACAGTTGCACAAGCTCCAAAGAACCCGGCTCGAGCTGTAAGGTAGGCCAAGTCCGTGGCGTTGGACTTCTTGAAGGAGCTCTTGATGGCATCGAAGAAGACAGAGTCCTGGTTGTATGAGTATTCAACAAGATAGACGTCTGAGAAAGATGCTGACTTGTTGACACAGCCCATGAAGATGAAGGTGACAATGAAGATGTTAATCACCAAGAAGAGGATGATGAAGAACTTTGGAAGTTTGGAAACGGCTCTTACGCAAAGCATTGTGGTATGTGATAGTGATTAGATGATTGTGTGTGTGGTTAGGTAGTGCTATGACTTGCTGTGAACAAGTTATAGATGCGAAGGTGGATTTGGGTGATTGATACTGTCTGGAGAGTGTTTCTAAAGGCCGACTTCACCCCATTATATACCGTGTGAAACCAGAAACGTCCCCTGACCATTTCTCTAGAGGTTTCATTCCTCAGATCAAACTTGCATCTCTCATGCAAGACCCAATGAACCACAAACCGTATCTCTATTGTAGACAAAGGAAATCAGGGAGTATTATAGAGGCTGACACGATGAGAGGTGTATTGGAGGTTCGATGGAGTCTTCTTTGGGTAATTTCAATAGTGCACGTGTTCAGGGGCAATAGAAGGTGGTAGGGCTATACAGGCAGTGATGCAGGGTGAAGTGCACCAGGATCTTACTGTATCTTGCAAGTAGGAGCACTTGTAGACGGTCTATGAAGAAGTACTCAAATTCGGGATACTCGTGGATTCTTATTCTTCAAATATACGACGACTTGTCCAATCGCTACAAGTACTGATCCACCAGAACTCATTTGCTCTCAAGTAGTTGATGACAGACTTATCACATGGTCAACTGCCACAAGCTAGGCAATGAGGCTGAACTGAGTCACTTATGAGGCTGAAACGTGCCTTTATACCTACGACTTCTCCACCCCTGCGCCGTCTCTATCCCTGCACCGTATGTTATTAGACAGAGAAGTGCTCTATCGTACATACTGGTAGTTTGTTGATGCTTCTAATTTGCCTCCAATGTGATGTTTGATATTGACCCTTGCATGGAGCACCACCTGCTTGACAGCCTCAAAGAGGGATATCTCAAAGTCCCCTAGAACAACTCGAACAAGTTGATCCATAGTGTCATTGTAAAGCCACAATCCTGGTTAGTCCACAATCTAAATCTCAGGTCTCAATCTCTCATATTACCCCTTTTATGACCAAATTTTCGGGGCGATTTTCGCTTTCTTCACGCTCTTAACGCTCCAACGCTAAAAACACCAACAATTTCCGATATAGTGTAGGGGCTATCACATCACGCTCTCATCAAGAGATACTTCTTGAGAACCGTGGAGACCGGGGTTCGATTCCCCGTATCGGAGTGTCTTCTTTTTTGCGTCTGAGAACCGCTCAGCCAAGTTCTGTGGGGCATTTTCATTTTTGGTGATATACCCTGCTCCGGTAACTGCAGCATGCACTGAGCTGAGACCCTCATCATCGACATCTGAACTCAATCATCACACAACACTTATTCATCACACAACACAACCATGGCGGGAGAAACTGATCTGAAGACGCTGTTGAAATCAGCCAAGCCAATTCTCAATGAAGGCACCTACTTTTTCTGCAACATTCATCTGACGCCCAAGGAGGGAGAGAAATGGCCCGACAAGACGTATGGTGCTATTCACGGACTGTTGCCCGTGTCTGTGGCCACTATGCGTGAATCAGAAGGACTGACGGTAGTCGTTCCCAAGGAAAAGGTCGACGAGTATTTGGCTGATACGTCGTTGCCTCCTCTAGAGTACGATTCCAGCTATGAATGTGCCTGGATCACTCTGACTATCCACTCATCCTTGGAAGCTGTGGGTCTGACGGCCGCATTTTCTGCTCAATTGGCCCAGAACAATATCAGCTGCAACGTCATTGCCGGCTTTCATCATGATCACATTTTTGTTGGCAAGCAAGACGCCCAGAAAGCCATGGACGTGCTTTCCAATTTGGCCCAGTAACCCTCCTATCTATTCAATCTAACTATATCCCAACTGTATCCCAACTACACTTCCCCCAATCTACTCCAGCACCCCAGATTAGGTTGCGATAAAAAGTTATGCAGGCTAAATTTATTTCAGTCTCTTCTTCACCAACCACCCCTCCATAATGCCCTCCTACGAAGCTCGAGCCAACGTCCACAAGTCCGCCTTTGCCGCCCGAGTGCTCAAGCTCGTGGCCGCAAAGAAAACCAACCTCTGCGCCTCGCTGGACGTTACCACCACCAAGGAGCTCATTGAGCTCGCCGATAAGGTCGGACCCTACGTCTGCATGATCAAGACCCATATCGACATCATTGACGACTTCACCTACGCCGGCACTGTGCTGCCTCTTAAGGAGCTTGCTCTCAAGCACGGCTTTTTCCTGTTCGAGGACCGAAAGTTCGCCGACATTGGCAACACCGTCAAGCACCAGTACAAGAACGGTATCTACCGAATCGCCGAGTGGTCCGACATCACCAACGCCCACGGAGTTCCCGGAACCGGAATTATTGCTGGTCTGAGAGCCGGAGCCGAGGAGACTGTCTCCGAGCAGAAGAAGGAGGACGTTTCTTACTACGAGGCCTCCGAGTACAAGGAGTTCCTTGTTCCTTCCCCCAACGAAAAGTTGGCTCGAGGACTGCTCATGCTGGCCGAGCTGTCATGCAAGGGATCTCTGGCCACCGGCGAGTACTCCAAGCAGACCATTGAGCTTGCTCGATCCGACCCCGAGTTTGTGGTTGGTTTCATTGCCCAGAACCGCCCCAAGGGTGACGCCGAGGATTGGCTCATTCTGACTCCTGGTGTGGGTCTCGACGACAAGGGAGATGCTCTCGGACAGCAGTACCGAACTGTGGAGGACGTGATCTCCACCGGAACCGATATCATCATTGTCGGCCGAGGTCTGTACGGCCAGAACCGAGACCCTATTGAAGAGGCCAAGCGATACCAGAAGGCAGGCTGGGAGGCTTATCAGAAGATCAACTGTTAGCTGGAGTGGGATTACTAATAGCTAGGGTATGTAATTAACTGTATATATTGAGCGAGAGGGTAGAACAAGGGCGACCTTGGTAGTTGACCATTCCACCGCCCGGTCATTTAAGGTCATCTGACCTGTACGCGTTGTACTCCTACGTACAAGAAACTCGTACATGCGATGCGATGCGGCATGATACTGTAAGATTCCCCAACATCATCAAGTGACTCGTCGGATGAGGCGGCTTGTTATTGTCGTCTTAATGGGGTAAATAATATTAGGGGCATCATTGTACCTTACGAGAGGAGTCCATTCTCAAGTACTTATATAGCCCCCCTCTCTTCCTGCTATTCCTGCCACACAGATAACTGTTAGCTCTACCCCAAGTTATCACCAGCCTCAAATGACCGTTCATAGTGATTTTCTCGAAGTCGAAGACATGATCTTGCAAAGACTCAGAAAGGAGAACCCACGATACTTCTTGGACATGCGTCGAAACTCCACCGGGTTGGAAGGCGGCTACCTTGAGAAACGGAACGCTGTCCACAAGTGTTTGGGGCTGAGACGGGAGATTAGAGAACTGGAACTGGCTATCGAGACGCAACGGAGACTCAATGCGGAGGTTTTTGAAGACATAGAGTACTTCAAAGCCCATCTGCGAAGTTTCTGTGGGTGGGAGGAGCCTCCTTCTGTGCTGTAAAGCGAAGCTACTCAATACAATTTTTTTTGAATACTCACTGTCCGGGTTGTATCAATCTATTCTATCTATGCTGAGTACACGGTACATCTTTATCCTATGCTGTGATGTACCGGTTTCAATATACAAATGCTTAATCCTCAAACACCTTCATGGGCGGGTCGTCTTCCTGGCCAAACCGAATTCTCATAATCTCAAACACAAACAGACCAATAGACGTGGACGGTAGGGCACTGAGAGTGGTCCATCCACAACCATGATACAGGTATCTCGGCCAACTCAGCCGTAGACCCTTTCTGATGTTGTTGGCTGTGATCAGAGTCTCCACGTAGGCTCGGTAATAAAGATGGATACCGGGAAAGATTCTGTATCTCAGAGTGGTAAAACATCTGATGGAGAAGTTGACGGTTCTGCTCCATCCTTTGCCAAACTTGACGAGAAGAGAGTGTGTTCGAGGTAACGTTTCCTCCAGAGTCTCAGACAGCTCTACCATGAGAGGGTTTCGATGGTGGATTTGACGTTCATAACACAGAAACGTGGACTGGATCGGCGAGGCTGGGTTTACCTGATGCTTTATTCGCTCTCCAAGCTTGTTCTGTGTCTTTTGCTCCTTGGATCTGTTAGCTTCCAGCTGTTTTCGAGCATCAATGATATCCTGAGTATCGAGACGAGTCAGGTAGATGCCCTGCAGCTTTTGAAGAGGGAACTGGACCACGTGAAGTGCGATGGTCGCTGCTCCTCCCGCCACAAGAATGCTAAACGGAGCCAAGACCTTGTTGACGATACTTTTTCCATTCTCATCAAAACCTGTAGGATGTTCCTTGAGACGATCTTCATATAGCCATTTGGCATATGATCTATACCATGATCCCTTGACCATTTCAAAAGTGGCAAAGAAGACTCCAAATCCCAGACTTTCCTTCACCACCGATAACGTGAAGCCTGCAAAGACGCCTGGGGCGCCCGTTTGACGCAGTTTTTCCATTCCATACGACCACATTGAGGGTAGCTTTTTAGTTTTGAGCACCTCTGCAATCGAAGATCGTCTGTAGATGGCGTCTATAGGTGCTGCAGCCACTGCCTGGGCTGCTCCGGCCACTGCTCCGGCCAGAAACGTTTGTTTGAACGTGTATCGATGTGGCATGAGTTCATCGATGATGTATTTGACATGCGAGCTGTCCATTCCCTGGGTATCGTACCATGATTTTCGTAACAGCAGTTGCCGCTGATGTTCGTCTTCAGCTTCCTCCTTTTCTCTATCTTCGTTTGATTTGAATAATGGCAGACATCCCAGGTATGTGGAATACAGCACCAGTCCTACCGCCGAGTTTGCCAGCAAGGGCGGTAGCAATTGGTTTGGAATGAAACCCCATCCATGCTGTTTGACCGCGTTGGCAATCAGTGCGGGACTGCTATGTGTTCTGAAGCTCCAGGGCTTGTCACCGTTCGGAGATAGGGCTCGTGGAAGGGCCAGATAGTCGACTCTGGTGGGCCGGAACAGCTTGACGGGCACACGGATGTAAAACGTGAAGAGCTGTGATGCGAGTGCTCGAGTTCCGGCCGTGGTAGCTCCGATCAGACGCGCCGAGCTGGGTTTCCATGCTTCATTATTCTCTTCGTGTGGTTCGGTGTATTCCGGAACCTCCGGCAGAAACGCCGGAACGTCGCCTGGCTCAATTTTCTGCATGAGACCTAGACACGATCTCCGGTGTCACAGGACGGTCGAGGTGGGGGAAGGACGTCGTAGCTGGCGAGCGATATGGAGCCTTGGTCGGATGGTGCTTGTTGCGGTTTGTCCAGAGATCCAAAACTTTTGCGATGCGTCCTGGACGCACAGTTTACCGAGAGCGGAGGAGTGCAAAACGTGGGGGAGAGCAGGACAACTGTGAAGGGAGGGTTGGGCACGCGTGAAAGGGAGGGTGTCCAGAGAGATTGACACACTGCTCGTGGGTGGTTGGTTCAGGAATGGCAGTGAATAATTTGCTCGTGTTTTCGTGTCCAGAAGGCACTGTACATGTGTGCTTGAATATGTAGGCTGCTGTGAGGCTGAGCTTTGCTTCTTCTCTTAATGTTGCTTTGCTTGTTCTCGTGTATTCACGCAGGTGGAGATGTGGGTGTGGAGGTTGATAAGGAGTTGGGGCTTGTGAAAGGTCATGTGGATACTGGGCTTTAGACTACTCGTACTTGTCCCCGTACTCGTGGGGTGGTTATCTTTAGTGTACTGTACCGATATAGCAACTCCTTGTCACGTCAACACGAAATTAACATGGATGGATAATAAGGACTGAATCATAGATGGAGGAAATAATTACTAACCATGGAGGTACATCTGTAGTAGGGATCCACCTGGAGGGTCTGGAGCCATCAACAGGTGACATACACTGTGTCGTGAGCTCTGTTTGTGTCCTTCACCCAGTCATCTATATAAAGACGTCATATCCACCCTGATTCATTCTCCTCTCGTATCTCACAGCAAATTACCCTTACAAGTTAACTCCAGACTAACACCCGCTCTCCCAAGGTACGCCACCAAATTCAGTTTGGGAGAAGACATGCCTAAAGACAAGGACCTCACTGCGAAACCATCTTGTGATCAAGGTTCGATACCAAGGCATATCGCCAAAATAATTTGCTAATCTCTACACCAACAACACACTCTATCACACTCACAATGGACGTTGGCGATATCATCGAACGAGACATTGACGACACTCCGGCTCCTTTGCCGCCCATGCCTCCCAAGGCTCCCAGCGCCTTCAAGCGCGAGTGGAAGCGAAAGCCCAAACCTGCCCCTGCCCCTGCTCCCGTCAACAACAACCAGGGCCCGCCGCCTGCAAGACCCTCTGTCGCAGGACGGTTCCAGAACGACTATCCATCGGAACAGAAGCTGACGGAGGCCGAGGAGATTCATCTGGAGAACCTGTCGAGGCTGGCCAAGATGAGCCCCGAGGAGATTGAGGCCCAGCGACAGGAGATCATGGAGAGCATGGATGAGAATGTGCTCATGGCGCTCATGAAGCGAGCCAAGATCAAGGAGGACGATATGGAGCCACCTCAGCAGGAACCAGTTGTCGAAGAGCCTGAAGAGGTTACAAAGAAGCCACAGCCAAAGGTGAAGGAGACACAAGGGTCATCCGCTGACAGTCCAGCACGAGCCGAGCCAACAATCACAGAGGTGGAAGAACCAAAGCAGGCAAAGCAGTCAACGCAGGAGAACTCCGAGCACTCACTGGGAGACGATCTGAAATCGTCACTGGGAGCTAGGGAGGTTAAGCCTAGTGACATGGAGTCCAAGTACGACGTTGAGGACGAGGAACACACCGACAGCAAGACTACTGGCAGTCAAGCAACACCCAAAAAGGAGACCAAGACAGCGACCGCCTCAGAGATGGATTTTGACACCTCTGCCACATCCAAGAAAGTCAAGTTTGGATCTAGAGTGGAGAAAGAGGATGATAACAAGGACAAGGGTAAAGACTCCGACAAATCTGGAGTTCAAGCTGTACATTTCCCCAAGGCTCCTACATTCGCTGCGGACGACGAGGATCCCATGTCTATTGACGACGAAGACTTTATGGAGAAACTGCATGAAAAGTACTTTCCTGATCTGCCCAAGGAACCGTCCAAGTTGGCATGGATGACCGATGCCAGACACAGAGTTGTTGAGGAACGAGGACCTGATGGAGAGATGACGGCTAAGATCATTCAGGACACGTCGGACGCCCCTCTGCCTAAAACCATGCTTCCCTCTGAGATCAGATTCGATTTTAAGGGTAACATGATCACTCCCAAAACCTCTCGAAACATTCCCATGAACTTGGGTCTGCATCACCATGGCGAGAACCCTGAGATGGCAGGATACACGATCCCCGAGCTGGCACAACTGGCTCGAAGTTCAGTGCCTGGACAACGATGTATTGCCATCAGAACACTAGGACGAATCCTCTACCGTCTTGGAAACCCAGCAGTTATGGAGAAGGAGTACGGAAAGACCATTGGCATGGGTCTTCGTGGTCTCATTGATCAGGGACGAGTTATTGAGTCCATCACAGAAGCCACCCAGGCCAAACAGATGAACGTTGCAGCATACGCTACCGAAGCTCTTTGGCTGTGGAAGCAGGGTGGAAGTGATACTCGACAGGCTAGTTAGTTAGATGTCTATATAGAATACATGCTAAATTACCAAATAATACATTGTTATATCTCAACTGTCTGTCAGCAAACCAACTACCATCTATAACCGTTGGCTGCGTTATTCCAAAAAAGTAAACTGTCCTCTCAACATCGCGTGCTTTTGCGTGCAACCAACCTACTTGTCATGACGATCCTTCTTGTAACCGTAGGGGTTCTCGCTGGTCCATCTCCACAGATCGGAACAGCTCTCGTCGAGAGTCTTCTCGGCCTTCCATTCGAGCTCAGAGTTTGCTCGGCCGGGCTTGGCTGTGAGGTCCAGAACGTCACCGTCTCGTCGACCGGCAATCTCGTAAGGGAGATCCTTACCCACGGCCTTGGAGAAGGCCTTGACAACCTCGAGAACGGTGGATCCGTGGCCGGTTCCCAGGTTCCATTCTCGAGAGAAGCCGTGCTTGAGCTCGGCAGAGTCCTCAGGCAGCTGCTTTCGCTCCTTATCGACAGCCTCCAGCTTGTTGAGGGCAGCCACGTGGCCAGCAGCAAGATCACAGACGTGAATGTAGTCTCGGATGGGGGTTCCGTCTCGAGAGGGGTAGTCGTCTCCGAACACAAAGAGCTTCTCTCGTCGGCCCACGGCAACCTGGGCAAGGTAAGGAAGCAGGTTGTTGGGGATACCAAGAGGGTCTTCTCCAACGAGACCAGAGGGATGGGCTCCCATGGGGTTGAAGTATCGCAGAATAGCTGCGTTCCAGGGAGCGTTGGCTCGCACGTGATCTCGGATAATGTCCTCGATCATCATTTTGGTTCGTCCGTAAGGGTTGGTGGGTCCAGTGGGGCACTCTTCGGGGATAGGGATCATGCCCTCGAATCGGGTCACGTCTCCGTAGACGGTGGCGGACGACGAAAAGACAAAGTTGTGAATGTCGTGCTTCTGGCACCACTGCAGCAGGTTAATGGAGCCCGCCACGTTGCAGAAGTAGTACTCCAGAGGAATCTGGCCAGACTCTCCCACGGCCTTGAGACCGGCAAAATGCAGCACCGAGGTGATGGTGGGGTACTGCTTGTACACCTCGTCCAGGCCGTTTGTGTCTCTGATGTCGACCTCGAAGAAGGGGATCTTCTCGCCCACAATCTGCTCGATTCGGCGCACAGCCTCCTCGCACGAGTTGTCCAGATTGTCAACAATGACGGGTTTTCGGCCAGCCTCGACCAGCGCGATGACGGTGTGGGATCCGATGTAGCCGGCTCCTCCGGTGACGAGCACGTGTTCAGCAGCAGCCTGGGTCATTTTTGTGGGTGTGCTGGGGTGTGTTAGTTGAGATGTTGAGTTGAGCTGTGACCTGAGATGCGTGTGTTTCAAATAAGCCTCTTGCGATGATGGATGCAGTGTGCAGTGTGCAGAGAGTCTTGTGCGGCTCACTCCAAGTTTATATTTAGCAAAAGTGTGCCCTGAAAGTGAGAAGTGTTTGCCAGAAGTAAACAATGGAGAGGGAACTCTACAACAAACAAGTGTTGTATCAAGGGTGGTGAAGTTGGTGCTTGAAAATGAATAGTCAGTGCAACAACAGGCCAATATATGCCACGGGTTAAATTGATCTCATCTCATTTCGGACTAATTCAACCGTTTTGTCAGCTACTGCCCAGTTCTACCGTTGTTCCATTGCGTGTCATTTCTGTCATTGTACTCTTGCATTTGACAGGTGCAAAACTTACTGAAACGGATGAGGTTGAAAGGTGATACACATGGGTACAGAATGTGTTTGAGAGCAGCTAGTGATGCGGAACCAGCTCAAATCGACTACGTGGAGGTTTGTGAGTCCAGTGGTTAGCTTCTCTTCTTTCCACAGCACCTCCAATAGATCACACTTGCACAATACTTGAAATAACAATGACGCGTGCTCCGGAGTCAAAATGATGGAGAGACAAGCTCGGATGAACTAAGCTGAAAACGGAAATCGGCTTCTGTGAACGGCTAGTGACTTAGGGGGTGTATAATTGGGGTATGTAGTCAGACCATGTTGGTCACGTGACAGAAACGCGACTTGTATATAAGAACTTCGGTTTCCGCCGTTGTAGCTACTACTCCGTACATACCACACTCATTGCTGCCCTGACTCTCCCAGGACATCGTTGTGAGGCTGGTCAACGTTACACCAAGATGAGAGACAAGGATGAAGGATCTACCCGTTGCATGAAACCACGGGAATGCGATGGGGTTCACGGGAGTACTTGGCTGGTTGGAACAAGACAAGAAGGTGATGTGCGGGGACTGTCGGCTGATTGCAGAGTAGTTTTTGGGTCACTTGTTAGCTTTTCAATGTTTGACAATTGTCAACCATTTCCCAACTACGATGTCAACAATTTTGCATGGTTTTACTTGAGCCTCCATCACCCAAACTGACACCTTACGTAAGCCCACTGGGCCGGGTAACGGAAGCGAACAATTGGCAGACGACTGGTTATGAGTGCGAAAACTGTTCGGAGTCTGGTTGATTTCATCAAGTATCGCTTACCTAATCACATGGCTTCTTGGACCTCCTAAATTGAGGCTGATCATATGCCATCTTAACACTGCAGAAATATCAAGCTGTTCAAGCTATGAGGCGTGAAGTTCCACTTGTCGAGTGCTGTGACCAAATGTTTGTACAAGCATGAAAAATCACCCGAAAGTGGCTCATTCTGTAGACCCAAGAGCGATTGCTTACCTGACGCAATTTACACCACCCGGTCTACACTTCTGGCGTACCTGTGGTGTCTCTCTAATCTCAGATCAGGCCCCCATAGCATAAGAGGCACTCGAGTATTTTCCACATCACACTCCACACAGTGGAGGCTAGGAGAGAGTGTATCTGGAAAGACAAGCACACCGGGTTTTGATAAACTGAAGAAGCCAATTGATTTGAAATTGCCAGATAAGCCGTCACGTGACTTTTCCCTATCTAGACACCACCCCTAATACCCTCCTTGGTCACCCTCTTCATCCCATAGATGCTCCTCCTCATCATCATCCTCCCAACCCAAACCCAGCATTTGGGTTTGAAGAAAAAAGGTGAAAATTAGTGTACTGGCATTTGTGATTGAAACCTCCGTTGGAAGCAGCAGGACACATATATTCCACACACACACCCATCACAAAAGTCATGTCGGACACTCTTCAGATCAGCAGAGTCGCAGGCACTAACGGCGCCCCCACACACGTGACCGTCACCGCCCAGGCCCTTTTCCAGATCCTCGACCATGCTCTCAGACGCGAGGAGGAGCAGTCCAAGGTCATTGGTACTCTGGTTGGTATCCGTTCCGAGGACGGCAGCGAGGTCGAGGTGCGAAACGCCTACGCCGTGCCCCACTCCGAGTCCGAGCAGGAGATGACCATCGATCTCGAGTACAACCCCACCATGCTTGCTCTCCACCGAAAGGCCTTCCCCAAGGAGGTGATTGTCGGCTGGTACGCCACTTCCTCCGAGCTCAACACCTTCTCCGGTCTCATTCACGACTACTACACCCAGCTGGACGGCACCCCCGCCATCCACATGACCGTGGAGGCCGCCAACCTCGCAGACACCCTTCTGCCCCGAACCTACGTGGCCTCCGCCGTGGGCACCGATCCCAGCAAGAACTCGGGCAACTGCGTCTTTGTGCCCATTTCTAACGAGGTCAAGTTCAACGACTCGGCCGACCGAGCCGCCCTCGAGGCCATTTCCTCCGCCAAGGAGTCGCCCGAACGAAGCATAAACCTGACCTCCGATCTCGCCAACCTGGAGTCTTCTCTGACCCAGGTGCTCGACATGCTGGAGCGAGTCCAGACCTACGTTGCCCGAGTCATCAGCGGCGAGGAGTCATCCGAGAAGGCCCAGCAGGTCGGCAAGCAGCTGCTGTCCGCCCTGACCCTGACCCCCTCTCTGGACGCCCAGAACCTCGAGGCCCTGTTCAACTCCCACCTGCAGGATGTTCTCATGGTTGTGTACTTGGCCAACACCGTCAAGACCCAGCTCCAGCTTTCCGCCAAGCTCACCACCCTGGTTTAATGCGGCGGATGGCTTAGTAGTAGTGATGGTACGCATATGCTGGAGGAGCATAACACATTGTATACACTAGACATGACATGGTCCATCATATCACATTGCCGTGTCTATATAATACTTGGATAAAAGAATGGATTTCACAGAGTAGCAAATGGCGATTGAGTAGAACGATAAGAGGGTGCGTATAACGATGGGTTTTGTAGGCTATTGACAGAATCATTGTAATTGGATGAAACAATGCGAAAGTACACCTATCTCTAGCTATCTCAGCATACAGCGCCCCTAAGAATACAAGGAGTTGACCATTGGAATCAGCGTACCAGTAGAGTTCCGAGTCGATTGGTATAGCTTGTCATCGTGGTTGTGGCACGGGGCCAGTATATATGTACAGTGCTGTATCCTGCTATCCTCTTGACCTTGTTGATAATTAGGGCAGGATACTTACACTCCCTTACAGACATCACAACCTGTATCAAGTGCTATCACTACATACTATACCCCCTCATTGAATAAATAATCTATTATACGATAAACACGTTATAAACCACCGTAAAAGCCGTTGAATCCGTCCGAGTACTCGGCCACCATTCCACTATCGTAGTCATTCCCATCATAATCCTTATGCATCAGCAAATCCTTTCGGAACTGCTTCTTCTTGATCTTCTTCAAGCCTCGCACAGGAGTGATGATGGCCTCTCGAGAGTGAGAAGGTCGACGCCGGGAAGGAATGGGCGTTCCAGTGAACCGCTGCTGGTACAGAGGGTTGGAAACGAGTCCTCTGTTTCGAAATGCCGACAGAGGCACGTTGGAAGAGGTTGAGTAGGGCTGAGCCTCGGCAGACACGTCCTTGGGAGCCTCTTCATCCAAATCACTGGTGTAGATGAACTCATCCAGCACAATGTCATTGAGATCAGAGATGTCTGAACAGTCATCTGACTCAATGGCAGTAGAGTACCGAATGCCGCCGTTGGAGTTTCTCTTTCCATTGGTAGTTGGAGGACTCTTCTGGCCCGAAAGAGATCGAGTAGTGAGTCCATCAATGATACCAAAGGGCCGCTCTTTGGTCATGACCCATGAACCAAGCATGGGCGGCCGCGATGCAATGTTGGAAGAGGATAGAATCTCCGTGGCGGTGTTGCACTTCTTCTGGGTTCGAGGAGGCAACGTTGTGTCTTCGTCAGTCGAGTCTCCAGAGTCCACAGTGTAGTCACTGTATCCACTCTGGCTGTTGTTTTTGAAGATTGACGAAGACGAGCCGACAGCAGGAGGCTTCTTGGGGGTGGACAACGATGGTCTTCGTTTGGTATTATTACCGTTGCTCATCTTGTCTTCATTGTCGGAGGACGACCCGTCGGAAAAGAAGTATCCAAACAGATACGAGTCGTCGTCGGAAGTGAAGCCCTTGGGAGCATCGGTGGTAGTATTATTGCGAGTGGTATTGTTGAGAGAATTGTTGTTTTCAACGCCAATTTCGCCGTTAGTAATGAGAACTTGGTTGGGGTCTCGAGGCTCAAAGAACGGATCATTGTCCTCAAACGAATAGTCGTCTTCGTCAGACGAGTATCCGGTGTAGTGATGCTGGGAGTGGGAGTTTCGACGCGAGTAGTTGCCAAACGAAGCAACAGACTCATCGTCGTCGGTGGGACTCAGAGTCTGTAGTCTGTCTCCGTTTTCAGCCATCTCCTGTAGAATGGCGTCTTCCTCCTCTCTCTCAATGTCGTTGTCGTTGATGGCGTCAAAGTCCTTGTCAACTTCATCGGAAAAGTCGTTGATGGACGAATACGAGTTATCACCTTCTGACAGGGGAGAGTCGAGGTCTCCATTCTCAAACTCCTCTTCATCCAGGTCTCCAATCTCGTCGTCAAAGTCGCTGTCTTCGGGATTTGGCGATGAGTCAGCTTCAATAGCCTTGAGTAAAGAGTCCTCTTCAAACGAGTCATCTGAAGAATAACCTCCTTGTCCTTCTTCCACCTCTTCTTCCTTGTGACGAGGGAACTCCACATGTTCATCAAGAGTATGATCAACAACAGAGCCTCGGCGAGACTTTCGTCGAACCAAAGTGCTGTCTTTAGAGCTCAGTCGGGTCTCAATGTCCGAGAGACTGGACAGGTCTGACTCTTCACTACTGTCGGCAATAGCAGACTCGTTTTCGTTCTGAAGCATGCTCTTCTTGGCGGACTTTGCTCCAAACTTGCGCCGTCTATATGCTTCTGGCAGCGAGGTTTCGTCAATGGACGAGTCACTGTCCTCATCTTCATCGTCGCTATCTGTATCATCGTCATCTTCGCCATTGGACACTCCGTCTTCATCTTGAGAGCCCTCATCATTGACGGCTGCAATGATGGTCTCAAATGCTTCATCTTCCGAGTCCAGGTCGTCTTCATTGTCGTCTTCTTCCTCCATGGACAGGTCGGGTTGGTATAGAGCCTTGCGCCCGTATCGTTTGCTGGCCACAGGGGCCTTTCGGGCAGGCACGGGAGCCTTTCGTCCCGTCTTCTTCATCTGTAGCACATCCTCCAGTCTCTTGCCGGAGTAGGTGGGCCGATGGACCGAGGATTTTCGTCTGGCCATGTGTAACTGTGTGTGTTATTTCGCTTCTTGTTGTCGTTTGTGTGTGTACGTCTCGATCTTGTTGGTCGCTTCGTTCTGTGGTTTCAGGTCGTGCCGTTTCTTAGAATATGAAGATGGCAGAGGTGTGTTCAATGTGAGGTGGTTGCGTGAGGGTTTTCAGAGAACGAGCCATGAACGCAGTAGGGGCTCCTTATATCTGTTGAGCGGGTGTAGTTTGAGCTGTGGTTGGCAGAATCCTCGTACGGTCGGTTTCTTGGTGTGTAGCGTCTCCAAGATATACTGGGCTTAATTTTTGTCCTGCTGTATGCATGTGCACTTAGGCTCTGAAATTTTTTAGATATATATCACACAAGGTTTTGTCTAAGGTTCACATAGAGTATGTTTGAGAGAGTATGGCGGCGGCTTCAACTGGGGTAGTGGGGGAATTAGAGAGGAAATGATGTGATAGACCTGCCAAGCACTCCCAACGCATCTATATCCGCGCTTTTCCCGGTCAAAATTGACCACTCAACGTTCCACAGAGCCTCCCCCCGTCGATAACCTCCATCAACTCTGTTCTCCGTTTTCTGGACAAGCCAAACCATGTGTTGACAAGAAGAGGAACTCACCGTCGCCACCGTGCAGACTTGTGTTAGATGAGGTAGGTGTGTGTGTGGTTCCCACCCAATGACTGGCTCTCGGCGAGTTCGCCCCTCAGATACCTTTTTCACGCTCTCCACATCTCGTCACGGTTGCATGAGGGCTGCCTCGATCCAAGAGCCAAACAGCAATATTAGCCCAAGTCGTGTTTGTTAACCGGGCCTTTTAGCTTAGCACTGGGAATTTGGGGTAGTCTAAGTGGTGGACGGTGCTGGGGCAACCGATGTTAAGGACAGGAGTAAACATGCACCTTCTGGAGACGGTATGAACAGCGGGAGAATGCGATTATACACGACAGAACGAACTGGTGATAGGGTAGACGAGGCCACTAGTACAGCTCCCGAATACACCCTCGTTTACAGCCCCGTTTGATCAGCTTACCCCTTCATTAGTCACGTGCCATTTCTCCTGACACTACCGGTAATAAACCTATGGTATCGCTAAACTGCAAGGTTCTCCAGAATTTGAAACAGGCTTCTGCTAACGGGCTACAGTAACCGGTAATGCCCCATTGTGACAAGACATGATGATGCAGGGTTGGTGGCGAACAAGTATCTACTCGATCGTGGTACCTGGCATGGTATCTCACCATATCTCACCACAGAAGATGTATCTGCCCTAACCCGGCAATGTGGCCATTTGAGGCTTACCAAGGATCTGCTGTTCACCATGCCACCCCTCTCCAAGACAAGGTTGATGTCTATATCTCTAGGGGTCAGAGGGCGGTATAGGGAGTAGGGCGTCATTTATATACCCCACGTCTTGGACTCATGCGAGCAGTGTGGGGAGGTTGTACTAGCACGCGACTCTTGTTGGTAGTGCCCCACTGTCCAGTGCCTCTACAAGTGGTTACCCTCCCTGTCGTTTGTATAACAGCCATCCCCACAACCCCTTCTGTCTCAATTGCCGGGCTTTTATTATTCACCGAAGTACAATTGTAACCACAGGAGTAAGTGTGTGTGGGTGATGGAGAAGGTAGACTACAACTTGCACCATGTTCAGCAATGACTTGAACAGTGAGTTTGTATGAGTAGCTGTACAGAATCAGGTACGACTGTGAGGAATTACTGGACGTATACGACGCTAACGGCTTTGTACTAGCTCACTCATAACCTGTTCCTCCTGATCTACCAGGATGCTCCCCCTTCTCTGGCTTTTTCCATCTTTTCTTCATACTCACACTATTGCACCACCAACATCTCCCTCCCAACCCAACTAACCTCATCTAAATTAGTGGCCACATACTCACAAACACGGTTGCTCCCAATAGATGCACCTCAATCGCGTCAACATACGCCGTGCAGGGGCTGAAATCTCGTTGAAAGTTGTAAAACAGCTCAATTGATGATTGTAATGTACTTCCTCATTCACAACCGCCCTTAGATACACCTCGAGTAAACCTCCATCACACCTCATCCTCCTCCTCTCCAATAAACTCGGTCCCTTACCTAGATCCCTCCAACTCTATATACGTGACACGTTAAAAGATCATCGTCAATCCAGCTCTCCCTGCACACCATACAAAAAGAGGAGTCCAAACCACGATGAAAATCTCGGCAATTCTCACGCTGGCAGCCGCCTCAACCGCTCTGGCTCTCAAGGGCGTGGCTCCCGAAGACGAGCATCTCTACAAGATCTCCAATGGAATCTGGAAGTGTCTCAATCACCCCCACATTCGTCTGGAGGCCAACCAGCTCAACGACGACTACTGCGACTGTCCCGACGGAAGTGACGAGCCAGGCACCGCGGCCTGCGTTGGAATCAAGGACTACAACATCCGAAAGAAACTCACATTCTACTGCGCCAACAAGGGCCATATTCCAGGACGTCTGCCCTCCAACAGAGTAGGAGACGGTATCTGTGATTCCGACATTTGCTGCGACGGCTCAGACGAGGAGGACGGAATCTGCCCCAACGTTTGTGCGGAGATGGCCGCTGAGCGAGTCACCAAGGAGAATGAGCTCAAAAAGACCCTTAGTGAAGGTCTCAACGCTCGACAGAAGCTGCTGGGACGACTGGGAGCCCTGCAAAAGTCCACCAAGGAGGAAGAGAGCGCAATTGTCGAGAAACTGTACGACATCAAGGAGGGAATCAAGGAGGCCGAGAAGAAGCTGGCTTCTGAGATCGAAAAGGCCAAGCACGACTTTGGATACGAGGCGCCCGTGGTGGAGCAGTCCCCTCTGGAGAAGCTCACCAACTTCCTAGGCCCCGCCGTGCAGCAGAAGATTATGGATCTGGCTACCGATGCTCGAATGTGGATGGTCGCCAACGGTCTCATGCCCCACCCTGATCAGACCAAGGGATCTTCCTCCAATGAGCCCCAGAACGTGCGAGACGCCCGAGACGAGCTTGAGGACGAGAAGGAGGAGCTGGAGAAGACTCTCGAGCAGCAGAAGGTGCTTGCGGACAAATCCAAGGCTCTTCGAGCAGGAAAGGCTCCGGCCGTCATCTTCTCGCTGCAGGGAGAGTGTGTGTCGTCCCATATTGGAGAGTACGACTACGAGGTGTGTTTCGGCCAGCAATGCCACCAGCGAGGCAACAACATCAACGTGTCTCTGGGTGGCTTCAGCTCTATTGAGGAGCTGCCCCGATCCGCCGACTGGGATGAGGTTCTGGACGGCCCTCGGTACTCTTACGTTATGCGGTACGTTTCTGGTGCTCGGTGCTGGAACGGTCCTGAGCGTATCTCCAACGTTCATCTGCGATGTGGAGCTGTGCCTCAGATTCTGTCTGTGTCCGAGCCCGAAAAGTGCGAGTACGATATTCGAATGGTGACTCCTGCTGTTTGCGAGGGAGCCATTGTCCAGGAGGGAAAGCATGATGAGTTGTAGGCCAGAAAGATGGTTCACAACAGTTATATATAGTAAACGAGAATAGAATGATTGACTAGGTGGCTGTCGTGAGGACTATCAAAGAGTGGTCAGTGCTCGTGGTGACTGTAACGCCTGTACTTGTGCATACGATTATAGAAGTGCACAGTATCAAGGAACATTGCAGCTTCAACATTGTCTTTCTTAACCTTCATTCTCCAGCCCCAGTTTCTACTTGCACACACCGCCGTGTTGCTTTGTAGGCATGCTACCATTACTGCTCACTACAATCACTCCAATCAATGTTAGTGTCTTTTTGTTGTACATAATTGACTGATGGCCTCGTCATATCGGGCCGTGGAATATTCCTGGGTATACATCATTCCACACCGTCTTCCTAGACAGTCGTACCGTCAACGTACATACCAGACAATGGTTCTAGGACCCCGTCCTTGAATCACCGTCACTCTACCCTCTTACCACTCCCATTCCCACTCCTTTCGGTAGTAGGACTCGTCGTTTCTCGTGACATGCTGCAGAAGACCCACCATGGTTCTTCCGTTGAGTTTGATGAGACTCTCTCGCTTGTTGAGCAGCTTACGTTGTCGGAAACGCAGCTGCTGCTCAAGAGCCTCGGAGCTGGGGAGCTCAGTCACCAGCCGATGAATAGCGTCAATGTCGGATTCGCCCTCCTCGGCAAACCACACCTCGTTCTCAGACAGATAGGTGTATGCGTCAAGAAGTTTCTGGCCAGCCACCACAGGGACTCCTGCAATGATGGAGGCAGGCACCGAAGAAGAAGCCTTCTCGGAGTAATAGTCGTTAGATGCAAAAGCGGGGAGAAGGGCAAGGCCTTCACTCATGTGGCCGTAAAAGTCTGTGAAGGACAGATCGGACTTGAACTCGACCTTGGACTTGATTTGCTCAGGGACCTCTGGAGGGTTTCCGTGACCAACCAGGTATAACTTGACAGCTGACAGGGTATCGACAATCTTTGTGAGTTGGCTGAACAGAGTCTTGTAGTCTCGTCGTTTGGGGTCAAAGTCTCCCTGGAGATTGAGACCAAGAATCTGCATGGGCGACTTGTGGGGTCGAGTAGGTGCTCTGAAAACGGGCACAAAGACCTTTGCACGGAGCAGTTCACGGTGCTCGGGAGTCCAAGTGGAAGCAGCCTCATTTTTGAGATGCTTATCCACGTGATCGGACAGAGTGACAAAGGTAACCTGTTTCTTCTCGATCCAGGGAGCCAGACGTTTGTAATGACCGTAGTTGCTGTTTTCCAACCAACGGTCGGCGTGGTGAACCACGCAGACAAGAGAGACTCCCTGGGCCAGCCACTCGTCAAACACCTTGGAGTGTTCCTTAGAGTCATGTTCACAGGTGACCGACAAAACAACGTCCGGTCGGCCCACACGGGTCTGGTATTCCTTCAGTCTGTCGCTGTGCACGTACTTGGCCACATTGGTGTGGTTTCCAATGGTCTCCTTCATGATAGAGCCCATCTGGAATCGCACGAGCTTGAAGAATGGATAGATGAAGGCTGAGGACTTGGTGGTAGTCTCAACCAACGAGGTCAGAAATGCCGTAGTAACCTCCTCATGACTTCCTCCAGACTCCAGCAGAATCACCTTGGACGGCTTCCCCGAAACCGGTCGATAAACGGCATTGTTACTCGTCGTGTAGGTGTATGGGTTCAGCTTGTTGATATGTCCAGTTGAATAAACCGTGTAGAGAACGATGCCGCAGAGTGCTAGGAAGCACGCAATGACGGGGAGTCGCAAAAACCGCCTTGGTATCATTGGTTGTGTGTCGAGGTGAATGTGGATGTGGAGGTTGATGAAGTCAAGGTCAACTTGGTTGGGTGAAGAAAGCTCGGCAGCATAGTGTGTGTCTTGTTCTCTCTTTTGACATGCTTTTCCCTGTATCCGAAACTGTCTTCTGTCCCTCTCTCTGCTGCTGCTGCTGTATACGTGCTATTGCCGTTAGAGTTTATATTTTACCTGTGTATCTGTCTTCCTGTATGTAGAGATCTTCTGATCGCCAGGTCGGCTTCTTTCTGCCGTGTGGAGATCACGGGGGCCACGATTGAGAGGCATCTATAGATTTTTGGCACGTCTCTGCCCAATGTCCGGCCTGCTGCAATCTTCCACACCTCCTTGGGAAAACACGTCATGTAGCTAAGCTGCCGCTTTCAGCTGAGGAAGCAGGATTCATTCTTGTAACAAGGTTTGGTCCCGCTACCAGCTGAGGTTTGACGTCTTGGAACGCGGTCCTAGCCTGAGTTAAGGCGGTCTTGGAAGGATGCGATGGCTTCAGATTTAGATCCATTGAACTGCTCCGCGTTCAAATTATCGATATCTCATTTTGCAGCCGTTTTAGATCCCCAGCTCGTGTTTAATTTGTAGGTTAATTCAGATTGTACATTTCAAACACACGCCCTGAAAGACTGTGTAAATACATGTGTTTGAGCGTCAAGATTGTCTCTATTGAGTGGGACAAGCTGTTGTAGACTGCAGTACCAAGAACTGTCAAATGCGCCCTCATTCTCAGCAACGACATTCCTCAATATCAGAGCAATCGCCGCTGAAAACAATCCACCCCTTCAACTATCATACATTCCTCAGCGTCACAATTTTCACTCGTCTCCATCCCAAGTCTTTGTTCGCTATCGACAACCAAACTCTAAGGCACAGCCTCAGGTCCAAGAGGTGCATATTAAACACTTGGTTCTGGGCAAGTGCACCAAACTGAGGTACGAGTACGAGATATTACTGGAGGGCACAAGTATTTCGTGGACGGCTCCCGAAACGTGTAACTTGTGCTTGAAACATAGACTGCTTTACGTTCATCGATGCAGGTGTTGTGTGTGTGTAACGTCGCTCACCTCAGGCTGTAGTTATGTTGCATAAGTTGCCACAGATGATCATCCAATGTACACACGATGGAGATGTGGGTCAATTCAGCAATCTGAAGGAGGATCCCGTAAATGAAGTAATTTTAAGGCCAGAGCCAAGATCTCTGAAAAGGGGTGTTAAGACGTTACCCGGCATAATATTTCACTGTTCGCTCGCACAGTGGATATATATATGCGCGGAGTGACCCTTTATTATCCGTAGAGCTGCAAGCAACAGGGGAACAATGGCGCTCTCAAGCACTGATAGGGCATGTGTTCATGTGGTTCGACAGGAAGAAATGGTAGCGATATTGGTGGGTGGCAGCGATCTCACAGGAGAACAAATATACCCCCAAGTAGCAACTGAGGTGGTTAGGTGAATTTATCGATTCTGAGCTGCTCTGTTCTGGTATGCTGTTCTCGAGAGTCCTTTTGGCAAGTATAAGAAGTTGAACTAAATGCTAACTAGACCGCTTACTCGTTACTTACGCAAGGTGCACACTGCTGCATCATGCCGTAGGTGGCCAGAAATGCTACGATCTGGTCCTTGTGGGTAGACCGATATTCTACAACTCCTCCCCACACCATCTCACTCCTCCAATGCCATTATCCGTTATCTATATTACAGGTACCCCCATCAACTCTTTCTGAAATAGTTGGTGTAGTACCACTGGAGCTCAGCAATACTCTCCTCAATGTCGCTTCGAGCAGTATGAGCACTCACCTTACGAGGCACCTTCCTGGACATCTTGGGGTTGTGTCGCTTCATGGCTTCCTTGATCGAAGACACGTCCAGAATTCGGTAATGCAAATACTCATCGATCTTGGGCATATCCTTGGCCAGGAAGACTCGGTCCTGATGCACAGAGTTACCAGCAAGAACACCAGCTCCTCGTCGAGGAATGAATCTCTTAATGTAAGCCAGCAGCTCCTCTTCCACCTCTGCCATAGTCTTGGTGCTCTCAATGCACTTTTGTGTGAGGCCGCTCTGGCCATGGTGTTCTACACACCACTCGCTCATGGCGTCGAGCTTTTCCTTGGGGCAGTGGATCACGGCCTCGTAGCCCTTGGGGTCGATGACCTGGAGATTGTCGTCTGTCAGAAGACAGCAGATTTCGATGATCTGGTCGTTCTTATGATCCAGACCGGTCATTTCACAGTCGATCCAAACAAGAGGGGGCTCCATTCTTGTAGCGGGCGGAGCTTGGAACCAGTAGGTGAGCGATTTGGTAAAGAGCGAACTCGGGGGTGTTGGAAAACGCGTACTGAGCGATACGGGCGGTTTGCGAAGAAGTGATCTGTAGGCAAATCGCGATATCTGGGGCAACATGAAGTTTCAGCACACAAGGTTACAATGCAGGTGGTAGGTGAGCCTACACGTACAGAAGCTGGAAGGTGGTGTAGAAACTCCTACAAATATTGCAGTTGCGTGACTCGTCATTTCCCCGAATTCTCAGGAATTATCCCTTTCATCCAAAACTCAATATTTCTCGAGGTATCACTTCTGACCTCTCACAACGCGACACATAAGATTCACGTATTGGTTTGGATCAGTATTATGAGGACGCTTCTCAGACCATGTCTCTCTCCCACCTCCCTCTACTGCTGACTAAGCAATATTGTAAACACTCCCAAATTAGGCTGGTTAAGGTTTTAGTGCGACCGAAAAGTCGTCTCGAAGAGTGGGCTCTTATTGCTCTTCACTTGGACTGATGCAAAGCTTTTCAAACAGATTTTCGTGTATTTCCCATCCTCTAGTGTTGCCGTTGATGGGCTAACGGTTTCAGACTTTTATCATGCGTCTCCAGTGTAATCGCGAAACGCCAAACAGTCGCCCCACCTTGAGGTTCTGCACTGCCGGGTAATACGTTGCAGCCTAATCCGGCATTGACCAAACATAAGGGACGTGATCAGCAGCACCCTTTGTACGGATACCAAAACCACTCTTACGACACGAAAAGACACACAGAAAAAATGCGTGAAATCGTTTCCCTCCAATGCGGACAGGCCGGCAACCAGGTCGCAACCGCCTTTTGGAACACAATCACCGAGGAACATTGCCTGGACGACGATGGATTCTTTGTAGGTGACAACCGAGAACAGAGTGACCGACTGGAGGTCTTCTTCTCTGAGGCCTCCAATCGAAAGTACGTGCCTCGAGCAGTTGCTGTCGACCTCGAGCCCGCCACTCTAGACGCCATCAGATCCGGAAAACAGGGACATCTGTTCCGACCAGACAATCTTATTAGCGGACAGTCAGGAGCAGGTAATATTTGGGCCAAGGGATTCTATACAGAAGGAGCCGAGCTGATGGAGACGGTGATGGACGTGATTCGACGCGAGGCAGAGTCCTGTGACGCTCTGCAGGGCTTCCAGGTGACCCACTCTCTGGGAGGAGGAACCGGCTCCGGAATGGGCACTCTTTTGCTGTCGAAAATTAAGGAGGAATACCCCGAGCGCATGCTGGCCACGTACTCGGTTCTGCCCTCCCCCAAGGTCTCCGAGACCGTCACCGAGCCCTACAATGCCGTGCTCTCTTTCCACCAGCTCGTCGAACAGGCAGACGCCACCTTCTGTCTGGATAACGAGGCTCTCTACGACATCTGCACACGAACACTTCAGATTAAACAGCCCCGCATTCAGGACCTCAACAACCTCATTTCCAAGGTCATGTCGGGCGTGACCACGTGCCTGCGATTCCCTGGCCAGCTTAACGGAGATCTCCGAAAGATGGCCGTCAACCTGGTGCCCTTCCCCCGGCTCCATTTCTTCACAGTCGGCTACGCCCCCCTCTTCTCGGCCGCCTCGCAATCGTTCCAGCAACTCGAGGTCCCCGAGCTGACTCAGCAGCTGTTCAACCCCCACAACGTTATGGCCGCTTGTAATCTCTACAACGGACGATACCTGACAGTGTCCACCATTTTCCGAGGAAAGGTGTCGACCAAGGAAGTCGAGGACTCCATCCAGACTGCCCGAACCAAACACTCGCCCTACTTTGTCGAGTGGATCCCCAACAACATTCAGACCTCTGTCTGTAACGTGCCTCCCAAGGGCCTCAAGACCTCCGCCACTTTTGTGGCCAATTCTACTGCGGTACAGGAGCTCTTCACCCGAACTGCGACGCAATTCTCGGCCATGTTCCGACGAAAGGCTTTCATCCATTGGTACACCGCCGAGGGTATGGAGCTGATGGAGTTCACCGAAGCCGAGTCCAACCTGCACGATCTCATTGCCGAGTATCAGCAGTACCAGGAGGCCGGCGTCGATGACGATATGGGATACGAGGAGGGAGAATACGTTGAGGAGGAGTATCTCGAATAATTCTGCAGACCAGCTAGCTACTGATAGTTCTGCATTTTGTATAGCTAATGTAATATTTATGACAGCCTAATAGGTGATGCTGGTGTAATAGGGTATGTACTCGAACAATGTCTGATGTGCCGTTGGAAGGGTAATCGGGGGTAAAAAATTGCACCAGTGTGGAGAAGAGAATTTCACAGACTATAATCCCAGAGTCGCAAATACACTCTACATTCGTCTCTGTAGGGCACAGGTATGTTCCAGCCCCAACTCTGACTCTACTTGTACTCTGACATTTTGCAGACATGTGATTAGCCCGATAAGCCTTCCTATTTAGGCAATTGGATGCGAACAAGGAGGAGATGAGAGTAGTGAGAGTGGCCCGATAAAACGGGGTACGAGGGGTGTGGAGGTGTAGGTGAGGTATCTGAGGGGTGCTTATTAGTTTGGTGGACCCATTGTTAATTTGTGGCAGACGGTGGAATCTCGGCTGTCATATTCAAGCCCCATTATATTACTGGAGCTCATCGACTAACTGTACTTGAGCTTAGTTGACTGTATTATATTTCCCTCATTGATTGTGCCTTAATTAATTGAGACCGACTCGGACTTATAGTTGGGGAACATGTCGTCATCTCTATTTGCAATCTCAAGCATGCCGTCCACGGAAAGTATCCCCTCATCCGTACACACACTGTACACAGTCCACGCAACCGACTATACGAAGCTCCACTCGCTATCTGCGCATACAGATGCCCAGTGTGGAATAAGTCTAAGACGCAAAACTTCTTTACTGGGTGACTCCTTGTCTGTATAACTTCCGTGAGATAGTGCTGTCTGATAAGATTGACTAGCTCCAACTCTGTCGGTCGGAATTATGGATATTATACGTCATTTGAAATTTTAGAGGTGGGGGGTAGAGGTGCATTATGGGTAGTCTGAGAGCTAGACAAGTGATTTGATGGGTGATAGTGAAGGTATGAGCGGCTGCGAAGATGGGAATCATATTGTTGGGCGTTTGTGTCTCTAGAAATCTATATATGATCCCCACCCTCCTCTCCTCTAATCCGCTATCACCTGTAACCACGTCTGCCTCTCAGTGAAGAATATTGACTTTTCACAACCCTCGTCTTAGTATGTCTTGGTGAAGGCTATTGCAAACTCTGTGTGTGAGTCTGTCGTCAGCTGCAGTATAAGAGCACGGCTTAGGGATGGCTGGAGAAATAAAGAGTCGACAGCATTAACACGGAAGCACCGCAAAAACACCGGGAACAGATCTGATAAACTCCACCTATCAGACCACCCCATCCCCGCCAAGACTACGGCCTAAAATACACCACAGCCTCGCTTATCGGGTCGTACATGTAGTACACCAAATCTGCACCTCAACTTAGAGCTCCAGGCAAAGGTCTTCACACTCAAGCAACAACAACACCTCACCATCTAACAGTACCAACCACCATGTCGTCCTACGACTCTCACCTACTAGGCTCATCGGCCGAAACAGCCCCGATAGCCATCTCAGAAACGCCGCAGAAAAAAAAGGGCGGCCATTTCAACCGGACTCCTAATTCGGCCGGCGCAGCTTTCGGCTCACTCGGACGATCCGGTGTTCGAGTTTCATACAACTACTCAGACGAAGATGACGACGACGACATCAACGACGACTCGGAATTCGATGACGCCTCGTCCATGTACTCCACACAGGCTGAGCGAGCCACCCAAGAACAGGAAGAACTGCTCAAAAAAGCCCGCCCTCACGCCAACTATGGAGGCACCTCTTCCGGAGGTTCTTCTTCTAACAATAACAACAACAGCTATGGAGGAACCACTACCCATGCACGAACTCGAGAAGAGCGACGAGCTGTCTACAAGGCCTTTGACGCTGCCGTCAGAAAGGGCGAGATCCAAACCACCGCCAGTACCGAAACCAAGACGATTCTCAAGTACTCGGCTCCTCTAACCATGACCTTCCTCATGCAATATTCGCTTACCGTGGCGTCAGTCTTCTCTGTCGGACATCTCGGTAAGAACGAGCTTGCTGCATGTTCTCTGGCCTCCATGACCTCTGCCATCACTGGTTTTGCCGTTGTCCATGGAGTGGCCACTTGTTTGGACACTCTGTGTGCTCAGGCCTACGGCCGAAAAGACTACAAGATGGTCGGAGTCCATTTCCTCCGATGTACCATCTTCCTCTGGATCATCGCCGTGCCCATCATTCTGCTTTGGGCCGTTTTCGGACGTCAGCTATTGCACCTTCTGCTTGACGACCCTGAACTCATTCACTTTGCCGCCCTCTACCTAGAGGTTCTGGCCTTTGGTTTCCCCGCCTACATTCTCTTTGAGAATCTCAAGCATTACTTGCAGTCCCAGGGCGACTTCAACGCCGGTACTTACATTCTTCTCATCTGTGCACCCATCAACATCTCCCTCAACTACCTGCTTGTGTGGAACGAGCACTTTGGTCTGGGCTACGTGGGAGCTCCCATCGCCGTTGTCTTCACTGACTGGCTCATGGCTACCATGCTGTCGCTCTACGTCGTCTTCATCAACGGCCGAAAGTGCTGGTGTGGCTTCAGACCCGATAACCTCTTCACTGGCTGGGGTCGAATGATCCGACTGGCCATCCCTGGTATCATCATGGTTGAGGCCGAATGGCTCGCGTTTGAGATTGTCACTTTCGCTGCCTCCCGGTTCGGAACTGACGCCCTGGCTTGTCAGTCCGTTCTCGTCTCTGTCTGCGGTATCATCTACCAGATCCCCTTTGCTATTGGCATTGCTGCATCTACGCGAATCGCCAACCTGGTGGGTGCCAATCTGACTGCCGCCGCCCGAATCTCCGCCCGTATGGCAGCCGTCATCTCGCTTGTCTTTGGAGTGCTCAACATGGCCTTCATGCTCGGCCTTAGAGACACCATTGGCAAAATGTTCACCAACGACGAGGCCGTGCTGCAGCTGGTGCGAGAAACTATGCCTTTTGCGGCTCTCTTCCAGGTCAACGACTCTCTGGGAGTAATCTCTGGAGGCATTCTGAGAGCCCAGGGAAGACAGCGAATCGGAGGCTACCTGAATCTGTTCTTCTACTACGTGGTGGGTCTGCCTGCCGGTGTCATCTTTGCCTTCCATTGGGGCTACGGCATTGAGGGCTTCTGGATTGGTCTCACCATCGGAGTCTTCTTTGTCTCCATTCTCCAGCTCTACTTTGTGTGGAAGAGTAATTGGAGAGAGATTGTTAAGGACGCTCTTCGGGACGGAAAGACCCAGGCTGCCGTCACTCATGCCTAAGACTGGCGATCAGAAAAGGAACAAAACAGAAGGAGCTTTTTATATATTGAATTAGATCATGACCCATTGAACTAGGGGGCAGTGAAACACGTTGTAGTCTTTCTGGAATGTAGCCAACCCCATCATCATCTCTCCAAAGCACTACCGTCTATTAGTCTATATATCTATCGTACGGAGGCTGTAGTAGCTGTGTGTGTGTTTGAGCTTCCGGGTCCCTACGACACAACAACGGGAACAGGAGCAGAGTTGAGCACGCTGTTGGCAGGAATGAGAATCCACATCATTCCGAGCTGGAACAGAAAGGCGTAGACAGCCAGAAACTGGATGCTGCTTCGTCGGTTGCCAGTGTTGATTCCCTGGGGAACGGGACTGCTTCCATCAGGGATAATGAGGTACTTGATAGACCGCAGCAGAAACATGGCGTTGGCAATGTAGGTGTACAGGAAAACTCCCCACTTGACGTAGGTGGATCCGGTCAGCGAGGCGGCCAGAATAGTGATGAGCACACCCACAAGCTTGTAACCAGCGTAGGCAGCAAAGTCGAAGAGCTGCGAGTCAGCCGACAGCAGGTAGGTGGCGAGACGGAGCACCAGCAGCTCAAAGACCATAACGGACACGGCCTTGGAAGCCAGAGTACCAAACAGCTGGGGGTGGAAGTTGTCGTGAACACCACTCAGCACTGAGCACAGAATGATGTATGTGGTGAAAGCCATGGTGGGGATGTACATGTCGGGCGCGTTGATATCGTCTCTGGCGGGCGCGTAGCCCTCGATTTCGCCGGTGGTTTCCGATCGCACCACGTCACGGGTCCAGGGCTTGTGTAGGAAGGGGAACAGCACGAGTCCGAGCTTTTTGACCACGTACAAGTTGGACACCTGGAAGTAGTACCGCAGCTGCGACACAGACACGTACTTGTTGAAGTTCTTCTCCATGTATTCCTGTCCGGCGGCCACGGCTGATCGGCCGACCTGCAGACCCACCTGAGCAGTTCCGTCATTGAAGAACTGGGGGTATCCGGCCGGGTTGAAGAAGTTGCCCTGGTCACCACCGGCTCCGTGTTGTGGGTGCTGTCCCTGGTGCTGCTGCCCCGGGTGCATTTGTTGTTGTGGAGGCGCGTATCGGTCCTGGAGGTTCTGGTGTTGTGCTTGCTCAACGGGTGGAGATCTCATGGGAGGAATGGGATGCTGAGGAATGGGATGGTGGAGAGGCGGGGTCGCTGTGTTGCCCTGTCGCTGGCTGTACATGGCTGCTGTTTTTTGGGGTTGAAAAGAGTTAGTGGTGGTGTTGTAAGAGACGAGGTGCGTGCTGTGCTGTGCTGTGCTGTGCAGTATGAGACGTGGTGTCAGGGTAACTTTTAGGTTGTGAGATTGTGGGCATATGAGGAGAGGTGGAGGGTTACTCATCTTAGTGCTTGTTCATCTCAGAGCGAGAGCTGGGGCTACAACGAAGCTCAAAGGTGGGGCTGAAATACTCTCGTCCGTGATGCCGTCTCTTCAACTCTGCACCCACGCTCCCTAGCTTCAGCTGTCTAACTAATAGTTCAACTAGATGAACCTACAAACCGACTATTGTAAGCCCCCCTTCATGAAGCTCTAACTCGTTCATTATACAAGACAAATCAAAGTAACAAGTCTCTGCCTCTTCAATGACAGTTATAAAGTGTCACTAAACAGATTTTCGCCCTCCAAAATCACTCAATCGCCAGCTACAACTCATCGTCTACTCCCACCACTCCCTCTAAACAAGGTTAAATATATTTATGCAAGGTCAAAGATACACCATCGCAAGTAGCCTTACATAAGAAGGTGATCTCATCTTCACACCACACACATGTCTCTGCATCCGCTATTGCTGGAGGAGGAAATCGACCTGTACGCGCTTCTGGGCGTCGACATCTCTTCAGACACAAAGAGCATACAACGCGCGTACAGAAAAACTGCGCTTCTCTACCACCCCGACAAGAACCCTTCGAAGGAAGCCGAGGTCAAGTTCCACCAGCTGTCTATTGCTCTGGAAACGCTGGCGGACGAGGATCTGCGCAAGAAGTATGACCAGCTGCTGAACGCGCGGTTCGAAAAGATCCGCAAACGAGAAGAGCTATCTGCAGAGCGACGCAAGTTCCAGGACGACCTACTAAGACGAGAACAGGAGTACGAGGCCAGCAAGAAGCATCAGAGAGACAACGTGAATCTCGAGGCGACGCTGGAGAATATGCGCAACCACAACAAGGGTCTGGTGGCGGATCTGGAGGCCAAACGGAGGAAGCTCTACATGGATGCCATGAAGAGTGCGCATATGAGTTCGTCAACACCCACGGACACAAAGGCATCTACTTCCACTTCATCTAATTTTGCATCATCAGCTTCGACGTCATCGACTTCTGCTTCAGCATCTGCATCTGCATCTACATCAGCATCCACCACACCGACACTCAAAATCAAATGGAGCAAAAGGGGAAAGGGACGAGATCTGAAGGAAGACGACGTGATCTCGCTATTCTCACGGTACGGGCGAATTGAACATGTGGCGATTCTTTCTGGAGATGCAGGTAAGAAGGCTAAGACAGCGCTGATAGAATTTGCAGACGTCTCCAGTGTTGTGGCTGCAAAGTCGATTCTCGACCCAGAGACCAAGGACGTTGATCACGTGCTCTACGGGCTGCTCAGAAAAGTGGGTTAGCACCCCCTAGTACTGTCGCTACCACCAGTAGGAGTGCTCCCCGGCTATACACTGTCGCCACTGTCCAACAAACGACTATTCCCATATCGATAGCTTTCTCCCTGGACGATACTAACGCTCTCAATGTCTGATCAATCCCGAGTGGACGGCTCTAACAACGGCTACAGTGACGGTGGCAAGTTTCTAAGTACCGAATCGACTCGGAAGACCCACATTACAATACAAAAGTGCTTTCAGCTTTGTCATATCTCCACCCGTGGTCGAATTAGATGGCAGTCACCCAGCTGATCCAACTTGAACTGCGAATGTCCAACTAGGACAGGACCAAATATAAAGGCAAGAGTATCATCAGAGTCAGCAGAACCTCGTCTCCCCACTAATACCTTTTTCAGCGACATTACGGGCCATTCAACAGTGTCATAGGCCGGGTAACCCCTAATGTCTAGATGAAAACGCATTTCTCGACAGGCCAAGTCTTCCCAATGATACGAAAAATGTACCAGTGGACTCGTGGGGATTGGTACTATCACTATAATCGCTTTTTAGGGCGAAATGGCGACTTTTTCCAAGAAGTTTGAAATTGGCCAATTTGCCTGGCACCTATACAGACATTTTGGCCATTTCCAGTCTGCTGACTAATCACATAAATTCTTGAAAGTGCTCCTACGTTCATGTTTCTGGTCCCATATGAAACCTCAGAGTGAGGCGATTCCAATGGTGTAATCTGTTTATCTACCCACCCCCTCTAATGTGGATATATTCTCCTACAAAGTTTTGAGTGCATGGGTCACTCTCCGAGTTTTGGACTTCTGGGATTTTTCTCAGAATTGAACTTGGTGACCCAATCTTGAACAATAGGGTACACATGGGAGGTTACGGATATACCTTCCTAATTGGGAAAGATGTGGGAATACCCTCAAAATCCGTCTAGATCGAGTATCACAGAAGGAAAGGTGACAAGAGTGATATCATTCTGCTCAGGGCACTTTTCTGATTACATTGATATAGTCATGTCTTAACACTTCTGCTTGAACAATCGTAGATCAATGTACATAGTAGTAACGTACATACACAAACAGTTGATTGACATGGCCGTGGGAAAAACTATGGCAATAAGAAGTATATCGTCCTACTCGCCGCGCTTCGCTCATTCTAACGGTATAGAAACATACACCTCCTTCTATGTATCCTCAGAAGATATAGGCGAGCTTTCATCTTATACTCAATGTAGTCAACACTGCTCGTACTGTTCGGAGTAGCATAATCACAACACCCTTCAGAACAAAACATTGTATGATGAAAGATGTCACAAAGTACACCATTTCAATCAGCGGACTCTGCTGATTCTAACAGTATAGCCATCTCAAATTCATTCAGTTCAGATATCCGTAGAAACTATAGTCTTTACTGTTGTACATACATGGAGACACAACCTGTTGGCCTTTGTGTTAACTGTGTCAATAAAAAGTACACTATTTGACTCGCAATCTTCTGCTTAATCTGATGGTACAACAATATCCACCTCCTCCAGCACAGGTTTCTTGAGACAGACAGGCTTTCATGTTTTATCCAGCAGTAGCATACTCATAACACGGCAACCAGACAGTCTCACGCCTTACGCCACTCGCAAAGTTACCGCAAAAAGAAAAATGCGGGGTGGTCTACTTGTTCCACTTGGCAGCCGACTTTCCCTCGACTATGAGACAACTTTGCGAGGAAGTATGCCGTGGAGTTGTGAGACTGCGATGGCAGTACTCGTATCAGGCAGTCGGTGCCGTGTCGTATGATACCGTATTTCAACGCACCACCTTCAAAATGTCTTACTTGGTGCAGATGAGCTGTGAGAGTGTCCATCTAAGAGCAGGCACATAGCTCGAGCCCGGATACACGACAATTTTGCCACTACGACCAATGGGCAGTTTCAAAACAACGTGCTCTACGTTTAGACGCCTTTTGACTCTTCTCTGACAGGGGGGGTTGGCACCACCTACCTCTTTAGCAAGATGGAGCACTAAATCGCGGGGTTCGGGGTCGGAGCTTCAAAACGGTGTTGTGAGCTACAGTAGGGAGCGGTTTTTGAAACGGTGCTAGATGAGAGATTTCGAAACAGTGCTAGATGAGATATTTCTTCACCCTCATTATGGTGAGACGTGGTCTCGTACGTTCTGTCATACCATTTGCTCTCGTTGTTGACTGAGACTTTGGCCCACCACTCCCACAGGATTTCTCCCCGCCTACTATCTAATCAGTGGCGTCGCAAACAGAGGTGAGACACTATTGAATGGCGGCTGTGCCAATTGAAGTGTCTTGAAGATGCCTTCACGGGAGTATGAAAGGTTGGTGGTGGACTTGATGGGATTGAAGTGACGGGCTAGTATAGAAAAGCGTTGTACTGCAACCTCCGCCTCGAATGATCACATGTATCTTCAAGGGCCCATAAATGCAGCAATTCAACTTCATTTTCGATAAAGTTGATGGAGATAACTTTAGGAAGTCTTGGATAAGGCAACTTAATCAAGAGCCAAGTATAGACACACAGTACCCCGTACATACAAAACCATCCAGTCCAGTTGTTTCAGTCAATAAATAATAATTGTATTATACATGTATGTTGAGTACTCATTGTGGGGTATACTTGTGTTGTTGCGTATTGTACTTCTGATCCCTTAAACAATGGACGTGTTGGACTCCATCTGAGCGTCCACAATGGTGTCTGCGTAGGCGTCCACACACGCCTGCATGGCCTCATACCAGGAGAACTTCTGGGCTCGAGCCACGGCGTTTCGAGACATTTTTTCCCGCAGCACCGGGTTGTCCACCAGTCTATCAATGTTGGCTCGGAAGGCCTCCTGGACCTCCACGCTGTCGGCCTGGTCCATGTTGGATGGCAGAGGAGTGATGATTCCTGACACCTCACCCTCGACAATCTCAGACACTCCTTCAGCGTCCATAATCACACAGGGCAGAGCCGAGGCCTGGGCCTCCAGGACCACCTGGCCAAAAGTTTCCGACTTGGAGGGGAAGGCGAAAATGTCGGCGGATGCATAGGCTTCGGCTAGTTCTTCGCCTCGAAGATAGCCAGTGAAGGTCACGTCTGCAGATCGCAGCTGGCCCTGGATCGATGCCTTGGCAGGTCCGTCTCCAACAATCACCAGATGCACCTGTTCGTGGTTCATGCCCTTGTAGGCCTCCACCAGCACCTGGATGTTCTTTTCCCACGAGATTCGGCCCACGTAGAGAATGATGAGTTTGTCTTCGGGGTCTTGGAGACCAAATGACACACCCTCATCTTCGTTGGAGGGTCTTCTTAGCAGTGAGGATGTCGACGAGTTGGACTGTAGAGTAGGTTTTCCAGCGCACAGCCACTTTTCTCGCAGGGCCATGTTTCGTCGATCGGGGTTGAACATTGCCATTTCCACGCCTCGGGTCCAAATGCCGACCTTTTCGGCGGGGATGCCGTTAGCCACCAGAGCAGCCTTGGTAGAGTGCGATGGGCACAGAGTCTTTCGACAGGCTCCGTGGTACATTCGCATGGTCCACCAGATGGGCTCGTAAAGATACGAGAAGCCGAACATGGTTGCGTAGAGCGCAATGTTGGTATGATAAGAGGCGATTCGGGGCACGTTGGGCAGAAACATCTTGCACCAAACGAGCATCTGAGGGCCCAGCAAGTTAGGGTCGACAAAATGGATGATTTCGGGCTGGTACTGTCGCAGTTGGTAGACCATGTTGGGGGTAGCAAAGTTGAACTTGAGCTCGGGGTAGAAGAAGAGCGGGACTCCAAAAGTGCCCACCAGGCGCACATCCTTGTAGTGGCCCGAGTCGGGGCCAAAGACCACCACCTCGTGGCCCTGCTCGGTCAGGTGGTCCAGCAGTCGCACAATGGTTCGTGACACTCCGTTCACGTAGAGAGGAGACACTTCGGTGACGAGGGCGATTTTCATCTTGTGATTTGTGGCGGAGATGGGGCGCGAAGGAGGGCAAGTCTGGACTTTAATAGTACCGGCGTGGCCCAACAAAAGTAACGTGCTTGTTCAGGAGGCGAGCACATGTTTTTAGCGCCAAACGTCTTAGGATGGATTGATTTGGCTTTGCCTTTCCCTTTTTGCTTAGGCACGTTTAGCTATGGTGCAGATTACCGATGGCGGGGATAGGAGTCGGTATATCTGGCGTTATAGTGATCATGGAGGTTTCGGAGGTGGTTCTATCCAAAGCTGAAGGTCTGATCTCCATTTTGTCAAAAATTCGCCTAACAAAAGTCCTCCATATTTCTAGATAAATGCTCCTATCCTCCATCCCCATATTCTGATAAGGTTCACACATGTGCAGAGAGCCCGCCATGACTGGATAGTTTAACCACGTGAAGCGCAAGGCGTGCTGACAGGTACAAACTGAAATGAGGTGGATTCGAGAGTTTTGCGAACGAGAAGAGAGGGTGTTTTGGGCCTCGGAAATAGTCGTGCGGCGCGGAGTCCGATTTTCGAGCGTGTTTTTATCACGTGATTATATACATCTTCATGATAGTCACGTCATATGGCCGGATTGTGCGGTGTTTGGCCCTTCACAATATCCCACCTTCTGTTTTCTTTCCACGCCAGGAACAATGCATGTTGGCAGATACGGCTGCTCTTCTTTATCAGCTCTAATATTGTGTATTGTTGAGCAATCTTAAATGGAGCGTTCCATCGGAGGAGATCAAAGAGCAGGGAAGAACACTGGTTCTTACCCATAGCTTCTCACCAGTGTAACATACCTCGAGGGGAAATCGAGCGTTGGGGCGGAAGGCTTGAAAACAGACTGCTTTTTTTGGCTCGCTTCACCTGCACAAATTCTCATAGTGCCTGCTGAGGTTTTCCCGTCCCAGCCAATCTCCATACAGATTGCTCCACGCGTTTTCTTGCATGGATTCGGCAGGTGTTGATGTGAAGAGAAACTGAGAGCCGAGATATAATCTATACTAAAGAAGACGCCCTACAAGGCCAAAAGAAGACTCTACGGGTCCTAAACAGGTAGGGGGACAAGGACTGGACCCGTTAGAGCCCGTTGCAACTCGCAAATAGGCCCATAAAACATAACACGACCGCAAATGGATCTTGTTTACCTTCACAACCACCACTGTTTACCTTCCAAACAAGGTCACGCACAAGGAATGTCACCCAAACACGTGTCTCTTGTTGGGGAGACGATGATTTCACACGACCATCACATGACCACCAGGGTTGTGACGTTTATTTTGCCTTTTAATTTCACACCGAGCCCGTGAAACCATCGACGGAGGTTCGAACCGGCGATCGGGGAGAGAGCTGCGGTGATGTAGGGTTAGGGTTGGTCACAACAGTTGCGGCAGACTCGTAATCTCGCCATGTAAATTACTATGTGGAATAGTGTACCGACACCTTAAGTGAGATAAGCTTTCGGCCAACGGGTGAGAATTAATATGATTCCAAGCGTGTGTCAAAACGGTGGTTTGTAAGGGGTTTGATATGTGTTTGGGTCTGTGACATAATATGCGTCATATGAATGATTTCATGAGCCTTCTGTCTAAATTCGTGAAACAGAAGGTCGTAAGTAACGTTGTGTTACCGGAACCTTATTTGGCAGTGATCTGAGGGTGTTTCGAGCTATTGGAATATAATGTAGTATTTGTAGGAGCTCTATGAGGCTTTCCAGCTAGTATCGATACTCCTGAGTCTGGGGCCTCTTAATATATACTTAAAGAGTTGTTTTGAGCTCCGAATGATCGTCTTTCAGACACTTCAAACTTTTTACTAAGCGAACCAAGGATGGTATGCGTAGAGAAGTGGATCCGAGACTAACCACTGTAAGACATGTATTCTGCAAGTAACAACGCAGCTAAGTGAGAGGAGGAGAGATGAGATGAGGTATTTAATGTATACCGAGCTACAAGCCACTAGCTACAAGTACATGATTCAGTGGCTTACCCAGCAACACTGATAATCTACAACTGGATGAGCTTATTACTATGCACTGCGCATTTGCTCCATAGGGAGTGGTCATCAAGTATCACGAGTACTGGTTACACAAAACCAATCTGGTAACACATATACCCACCACCGTTCCCGCACCTCTCACATATCTCGTCATTCACCTGTTTGCATACCACCACATCCTGCTAGCGGTGACCCCCACCCTCACCCACCTGTGCGACCGTTACACTTCATTTTAGTGCGCCCTGCATAGAGTTCGGCAGGCGATAATAGTGCGTCAGTCAGTTACACACAGTCACTCTGTATATTATCACGAACCTGATCGCTTCACCACACAACCCTCAACATGTCGCAACTATGGGCCAAGTGGAAGAGCCGGCCGCCGAAAATCAACCTCATCGGCGTCGAGTTTGCCTGGGACGACCTGACCCTCAAACGGCTCACCAAGACGTACATCAACACCACCTTCTGTCTCATTTTCTGTCTCATTCCGGCCTGTGTTCACCGGATCGGAAAGGTGGGCTACATTCTGACGCTCTTTTCCGTCATTGTTCCACCGGCCAAACGGCTGGGTAAGGAGGTTGAAAGTATCGTCATTACACTACTGGGGTGTGGTATGGGTGTAGGGTATGGCAACCTCACGCGATACATTGCCAAGCTGCCGTTACGACACATGGAACTAACGTCGGAAAAGGGCCTGAGCGGTAACCCGGACTACCGGAGCGCGTTGGGAATTCTGGCGCTCGCAGAATTCATCATGCTCATGACCCATGGCTACTTTCGGTCCAAGATCCCACGAATCTTTGCTGGAGTACTCACCTTTTTCATCGTCACCCATTTCTCGTATCTGTCTGACCTCGAGGTGTCAGTACAGAACATGTGCATCAATTTCGGATACCCCATTATGCTGGCGTGTGGAACGTCACTGTTTTTCAACGTGACCATCTTCCCCGAATCAGGATCCACGGATCTAGGAAAGGTCACAGTGGCGCTCATCAAGGAGCTCAAAAGCTCGATTTCGATGACCGTCAACTACTTTGTCAACTCAGCCGAAATCATGCGAGCCCACCTCGAGGAGGAAGAACGGAGAGAAAATGAGGCCATGGAGGCTGCCAATAGAGATGAAGAGGGAGCAGAGTCGCCTAAATCAAACCACGGAAACACAGATGATTCCAACGAGACCCCGGAGACCTATGTTCCTGAATCGATTCATGATGAGACCTTGCAGAAGAAGCAGTCTCACAGCTCGATTCCTTCACCTGAACTCGACATTACAGAGCTGGGAACACTACTCAAGAAGAAAACGTCTCTCACTGCAAAATACACATCTTGCAAGGCCGCCCTGACCGAGTGCACGTTTGAAATCACCTACGCCTACGTATCTCCGACTGTTCTCAAACCAACAGTCAAGCTGCTCAACGGTATCGTCAAGTCTGCCGGTGCTATGCTGGATGCCTGTGAGCTGGAGTTCGCATTGCTTGGAAAGGTCCAGGCCGCCCAACTCCAAAAGACCAACAGTAGCACCAACCAGGCTGCCGAGGAGGAGCAGGATATCATTAAGCGGCTGAAACCTGAGCGAGAAATCGTGCATGGAAACAAAGAGCTTCTTTTGGCCATGGTCTCTCGAGTTGCAGAGCCCGTCCATGTTCTGGACAAGGCCATGAACGACGCCTTTGACCATGCTGTACATGCTGTCTGCTACGCATTCTCCGTGGGAGAGCAGTATCCCAACATCCACGACTTTCCAGACAAACGAGAGGAGTTCAAGGACGCCATTGAGACCTTTGACATTGTTTCTCGGTCGGCCCTGGCATCTCTCGATTTCGGAACTGTTGATCACGACCATCTCGACGACTATCTTCTCCCTCGAGACGAGCTGTTCTTGCTGGCCTCGTTCATTCTCAACCTCAAGTCTTGTGCGTTGAGTATCATGAGCTTGCTCGATGAGGCCCAGGCTTTGCACGCTACACGTCGTAAGCGAGAAGAGGTGAGGGGCTGGCCCATTCTGGGCAAGAAGCGACTCTGGTCTGCCATGTTCGACAACAGAAAGAGTTTCTCCAAGTACTTCTTTTCCCGATCTGACGACGCCAGAAACGATGGTGACAATATCGAAGGTCACGATGTGCTGCAGTTCACCCAGAACTTGGAAGTCAGAGAAGCTGCTATCACTCGACAGATGTCCAATACAGCGCAACCGAAGGATCTGAAGGACGCTCAACCTGCCCCTCAACCTGTCAAAAAACAGTCGTTCTACGTGCGTTTCCGCGAACAGTGGAAGAGGTTTGAGCTGTGGGCCGGAAACCGTCTTGCCAACTTCATAGAACTGACGCCTTCCGAAGAAAAGCACTGGAAGTTTGCGCTCAAGGTGACCATTCCCATGTTTCTCGTCTCGTGGCCCATGTTTGTACCTTCCATGCGACTGTGGTACATCAACATGAGAGGTTCCTGGGTCGGATTCGTGGTTGCCCTAGTCACAGAGACGACTCTGGGAGGCTCCGTCTTCATTTTCATTCTGCGAACAGTTGGACTCACCATTGGTTCGGCCTGGGCTGTTCTGGCACATACTGCAGGACGAGGACATATTCATTCCGTCATGGGAGTGGTCATGGCCATCATCTTCGTTCCCGCCCTGTGGTTCATGCTGGCCACAAAGTACTTCAAGGGAGGCATGATCACGGTTGTTTCAGCTAATGTCGTGCTCCTGGCAACATTGTACCCTACGACTACCGGTGGTATCGTCACCAACTTCGCTAAACGAACACTGGCCATGATGATTGGAGGTGGAGCGGCGCTTTTGGGTCAGCTCTTCCTATTCCCAGTCAAGGCACGAGAGGAGCTGGTGGTTGTGACCGTTCAGGCTATCAGAGAATGTTCTCGAATGGAGAGAATCATTGCGTACGGCTTTGACGACCCTGAAACTGCTCAGAGGGACTTCAAGAAGTGTGCCAAGGTTGCCAGAGGCTCGCTCACGGCAGCTGCCACGTTTAGGACATTCACCAAGCAGGAGCCCCGCCTCAAGGGCTCGTTTGAGGAAATCTCCAAAATCTTCGGCGAGATTATCTTCGTGACCCGTCAGATCATCGACCGGCTGGAAAACGTTGTCTTTTTGCGTCAACAGTATGGATCTGTGATTCTGGACGAGTATGGACCTGAAGTGTTGGCGTACCGACGTCAAACTGCTGCGGCGATCACCACCACTCTTCGTGCAGTTGAAGCAGCTTTACTGAACAAGACCCCCTTGCCTCAGTACATGCCCAGTGCTCGACTGGCGCACAGACGGTTTGTGAATCGAGTCCGAGAGGTCATGATCACCCGTCTGAGCCAGAACAAGCATCACCACAGCGTCCCCAACATTGGAACACCAGCTGTGGGCACCCCACGTGATACTCCCCATGAGACACCTCGAGAAAGTACTCCTCTTGGAGGACCCTTGCATCCCGAGCTATCTTCTCGGACCAGTCTTCCTAACGTTCACACTGGGTCTCCTCGACGGTTCTCTGAAGGTGACATGTTTTCTCGTGGTCGAGAGAAAGGTAGGGTTCCCGATTTGATCGTTAATGATGGTTCAGACGCTCCTCCTGCTTTACAGCACAGCTCCCACGATACTTCTGATTCGAACTCGGATTCGGACTCGGACTCTTCTCGGGAGATTGAGATTGTGCCTCGAACCCAGTCCCGGCAGCAGCAACAGCATGCTCCGGACCATCTCCAACATCGAGCCGTTGTGTTGCAGCAAAAGTTCATGTCGTGGAGTGCGACTTCTTCAGCTGTGGAAGAGGTCATTGAGTACGTGGAGGAGCTGGCCGATCTCACAGCGCTACTTGTCGGAGTCAACAAGTTCAAGTACGGCTTTCTGTCGCGTCCCATCTACGCAGAATGGGCTGCTTCTGCTGCTCGTGCTTATGATGAGGTTCTGGCTCCCCATGATCCTCTCAAGGCTGAATACGATGACGAGAACGAGCCTGACGAGACGCCTCATGAGCTGCGTACAGCAGCCGATCACACTCCGGACATTTTAGATCGAGATCACATTCCTCGAGGTCTTCGAAAGCGGGTCTTTTCTGTCGTTGAACACAATGGACAACTCTATGGAGGAGACGAGCAACACCAGTACAACATGGTTCCGGGTATGCCTGTGGTCGACCGAACGACTTCGCGACAGTCTCAGAAGTCGAACCGGTCGCACAGGTCGCAAACAGGAGCTCAGCAGACCAACAGCAACGCCTCTATGCCTCCTTTGACCCGACGACAGTCGATTCGGTCGGTGGTTGGAGCTGTCAACGATAGTCCTGAGCCCGAGAACAAGTTCTTGACACTGAGACGGCGAATGGGCCGCAAGATTAACAAGAAGCATTAGCATATATATTTATTTGATTGATTGAGCATTGAAATGACACGTAACTACTACCACCTTACGCACACGCAATATAATAACTTGATGCTGGAGTGATTCCCATTCCAACACATATAAATACAGATATATAAGTCTGCCTCTCTAGTCCATACGCACCGGCTAATCAATGATCACCATTTCGGGACTGGTGGGCTTCTTGGGGGTTCCTCCCGCAGCTCCGGCCGACGAGTTGCGCTCCTTGCGTTTTCGGCTTTCTCGCAGACTCTGGCCTGCGCCCGAAAAGTGCGGCTGGGGCTGCTGATTCTCGTCCGTCTGTGTCTCCTCGTCGTCCTCAGAGGGCTTGACAGGCACCAGAGGGAAACCAAAGAACAGCTGTCCAAAGGGCAGGCGTAGAGGCTGGGGGTTTGCGTCTGTGTCTGTTGATCCCAAACCCACGAGTTCCTTGAAGTGTTCGTCGAGCGAGGCCTCTTCCTCGGGTTTGACGGCCTTTCCAGACAACTTTTGGCCACCGCCAGAAAAGGTGTTTTTGGAAGCCGACTTGATGGTCTGTTGAGCCAGCTTGGAGTAGCCAATAGACTGAGCCATGGTTCCCGCGGCAGCCATGGGTGCAGGGGTGGACGAGGCACTGGTGCCGGGGGTCTTGATTGCTCGTCCGTAGTTGGAGTCACTCTGTGTGGAAGGGTCCACGTAGCCCACGGGGGGCGCAAAGTCGACTTCAATGTCGGTTTCCACACAACAAACCGAGTGCTTGTCCTCCAGGTCGGGCTTAACCTCCAGCACCTTCATGCCGAACGTCTTGTCGTTGTAGCTGAACTTGAACACGTCTCCCACAGTGAGGGTGGAGAAGTTCTGGAAGGACCGTTCCAACACGGCTCTGGGGTCGGAAATGTCCAGAAAGTCCACGCTCTGGGGCTCAAACTTGACAAACTTGCCCAGTGGCAAATCACAGGACGAAATCTCCAGCAGCGATCCGGGTCCCACGTCCAGAGTCTCAATGATCCATTGGGGCAGGTAGACACGGCCCTCCTCGGCAATGAACTCCAACACTCCTCCATACGTCACATTGTCGTTCTCCTCGCTCTTGAGCTGGAACAACATTGGGTATGAAATGTGCAACATACTGAGCTTTTGAAGAGCCGAAGGAGGCAAAAAGATCTTGCCACCGTAGTTGGCCGACTCTCTGTCCTTACCAGGCATCATGGCAATAGGATAACATCGAAAGTAGTCCTGGAACTTCTGTGTTCGGTTTCGGAAAGGCGTGGCGCCCCATTGTGCGGTTCCTCCAAACATGGTGTAGTTATCGGGGTGTGGTTGAGTGTACACTGTTCTGGTGATAGACAGTATGATCCAGAGTTTGGGTCTGCAGATGACCTAAAGTATGCATAATACAAGTGGTCTATGGAGCCTCAACAGAGTGAGGAATGGATGATGGAGGTCTGAATATGAAGAAATGCCGCTCCGATATGTGTCACGTGACTCGCATCATTAAAAATGGTCTCTCAATCGCCTCCAGTCAAAAAAATGAGAGCTGTGAGGTTCGAACTCACGCCTCTTTCGAGACTAGCACCTGAAGCTAGCGCCTTAGACCACTCGGCCAAACTCCCAAACAAGCTTAAACCTGAACCTTATTTTTCCAACAGGAACTATCATCACTATACCCTAACCCTCGAATTGTGGGTGGCCAAATTCCGGATATTACGAGGGTGACCTGAGTGTAGGACGAATACTATGACGTTTTCTAGTGCCCATGGTTTGTCCCCTAACTCTGCGATTTCAATTCTGACCCCTCTGTCAAGTTTTAGAAGGGTTTCAAATCTTCCTATCCTGTGGATGGCTCGTATCTGCCTCTCCATAACCCTTAATAGCCCAAAACAAGTACAAGTACGAGTATTCGTACAAGTAGAAGTAACAACTGCCTGCCTTCAACCTCATTCAACCACCATACCTAGGGATATTCCTTAATCAATTAGTACTGTACTCAATAAATAACATATATACGGTCACCTCCAGACTTCGTCCTGTATCGTACACATCGTCTTCTTCTTCGGAGACTCATCGCCCGTCTTCCTCTTCATCATCGTCTTCGTTAATCGTCGTTCGTCGTCTCCCTCATTATCGTGGCCATTGTCGTCTTCCTCATCGCGCTCATCACAGAAACCCGAAATCTTCACCTTGCAACTGACTTGGTCTCATGTACTGAATGACACCTCCAACAGTCTCGTCGGCAACACCGATCGTCAACTGCTGATACTCGCCGGCAGAACACGACTGAGTGAATCGGACGCCGGCAGTGCCTCCAAAGAACTCAATAGTCTGCCGAGACGTACAGTCCGACCACGTATCGACGACTGTGACATAATCAACCGGTTCGGCCATGGCTAAGTATCTGCCTGATGCATCAAAATCCACGGATCGAATGGCTGCCTGCAACTTGCCCGAGACGGCGCCGATGCATTGGTTGGACACTCCTCGGATGTCGTAGAGACGGCACGTTCCGTCCTGGTTGCCTGTCGCCACAGTTTTTCCGTCCGGCGACCACGCGCATGCAAATCCAAAGTCCGTGTGGCCCTGCAACGACATTTGCAGTTTTCCCGATCGCGAGTCGTAGATGTGCGACTCCTGCGAATCACAGGCCATGATACAAACGTTTTCCGAACCCGGCAGAAAGGCGGTGGCGTTAGCGGCATGGGTGAGAGTGATCGAGTCCCTGGACTTGAGAGTGTTCAAGTCGAGAGTGCGGAGAATGTTGTCGTTGCCAGATATCAGGGCAGAAGACGACAGCAGGGATATGTAGTTAACCTGCAGCTCGTTTCCAGACGAAATCATTCCAGAGGGCAGAAACGAGCTCTTCTTGGGTGGCGACGTTGATGACGACGTTTCGCTTCCTAGTGGTTTTACCACAAACACTCCTTTTGTACTTCCCAGCATGACCACGTTTCTGTTAGCTGCCAGAGCCGACACTCTCAGTTGCTGGAGAGACGGATCGCACATTTCTGGCGAGATGGCGACCGTCTGTTCTCCAGTCTCGGGGTTGAGCATGTCAACTTGGAAGTCGTCCATGTGGTTGGCGTTGTAGAAGACCTGGGTGGCCGAAACCGGGTACATGAGGTTTCTGAGCTGAAAGTGGAACAGATGCGGTTTGGGGGCGGTGAAACAGCGCTGAAATGCCATGAGCGAGTATTCCGACCCCTGGATCGTCGGCGATTCCGAGGGTGGCGGTCGGTAGGCTGCGTAGCGCTGGTATCTCAGTTTGCGCACGAGTGCCTTGTGGGTCGCCACGCTTTCACATACTCCATCAGGAATGAGAAAGGAGCCTCTTCGGGACGACTCGAACAGCGTACCCCATTCTAGGCCCTGTTTATCGAGAATCGGGTGGCCACGTAACACGTCCGACGTGATGGTGTCCGGGAACTCCACCGTTTTGTACACCGATCTCTGGTACAGCTCCGAGGAGAGCGTGCCCTGTCGGAACTCTTCTTCCAGAAACTTGAAGAAGCAGTCTGGTCGGTCTTCGTCCACACCCTCGGCCGCCGCGCTTTCTCGGATCGCCACATCCCGCATGTAGTGACTCGGTGGCCCCATGTCCAGGTCCAAGTCCATGTCCAGATCCATGTCCAGATCCATCTCCGTGTCGTGAGAAGAAGACGTGGTTGTAGTGGTGGTATCCAGATCGGCCAGGTCGTCAAAAATGTCCTGGGGGTTGACAGGAGGCTGGTACTGGGGCTCGAGGTAGGTCCCGTAGGGCTGGGAAGAGTAGCCCGGTTGCCAGTCCATCGGTTGGTTGAGGGGGGTGTGAGGGTAGGGTATAGTTGGGGTTATACTGACACTGTCTGACTCTGGCAACTGAGTTACATGATATGCAAGGTGGATGCGTCACGTGTGCGTGTATGATAAGAGGTATGGATTGGGTAGTAGGAGGTTGCGGATAAGAGAGAGGGGGGAAGGAGTGGTTTATTTGGCGAGAGAAGAATCGGTTGATGTCTTTAGTTTTCTCTTTTACCTAGTTTGAACCGTTTCAAGCGCCCTGTTTACACCCCTTCCACGTGCTATATGCTTAATATCGCTATTGTGATTAGCTAGTGGTTAAACGCTGTTGGGTGGAAGACAGCTATAGTAATTAGCTTGATCAGCAATGGAGGGTTGCAAGGGAGCGTGTGACGAACGATGAAGGGAGTTTTTCATCTTGTGACCGTGTGACCGAAGCATCGTCACGTTGTCGTGGCAAATCATCATCCAGACGCTTGCTATTCGTGAGACTTGCTCGTTAGGGGTAGCCTAGGTGGTAGTTAGGGGTACCAACACGGCAACATGCCTGTCTCAGACACTATAGAGACGCGATAGACACCATCTAGAGTGTAGGGAGAAGATCAAAGATCTTTCTGTTTATACCAGTATCGCTTGCTTACTTGTCAATGCTCTTCTGATGATCTCTACTCTACTTATCTCTCCCTCTCAGTCTGCACCACGAAGTACAGAGACAGCTGACGATCTATAGCCAGATGATGACCGTCATATGAGTGAGTGTTTTTTCATACAGCTACATCCTTCCTGTAAACGGGAGGCCCCACATAATGTGTCATAACTCGTGATATTCGTATACTCATAGCTTTGCTAGTTCCAGCAGGTCGTATGGCTCTTGATTAGGTGGCGAATGAGATCGTCATCAAATGCAGGGCACTTGATCAATCTTTCGAACAGCCTGAACCAAGCTATTCCTCGAGAGATCCTTTTTGGCCTTCTGGAGAGTCCCAAAGTCCTCTTATCAGCCAGTTCTCTCAGCTAGAATGGCAGTACAAACCGTCGACCACCAGAGATACGTGTAGAAGCGCCTGTTCACAGGCAACGCATGTACCGTGGTAAAAGCACTTGTAGCTCATTCAGGCCTTGGCCTTTGAAGTTCTCCGTTCATCCTCCCCCAAATTCCGTTCTCACCGTCTCTCGCCCTTCAGACAGCACTTTTTCCCTCTAAAAGTTGTCCTCAATATTCTCCTCCTCAGTGTATCCCTTGAGCAGGTCCTCGAAGACCACCTTTTCGCTTCCGATACTCGCAGCAAGAGTTCGCACCTTGGCCTTGGCCTTCTTCATCATTGTCTCATACTGATGCACAACCGCACTGTCGTTGGACAGGAAGTACGCGGGCTCCTCGTGATGAATCAGCTGTTTGATCTGTTGCAGTCGCTCGATCGTTTTCTCCCGTTTGCTCTCAGGGAGCTCGTTCACTTCTTCTTCCCATACCGAGACTCGTCCCTGGAGTAGCCCGAGATCCAGAAATCGCTGGTAGCCCGTTTGCACACCAAACTCGCGGCCCTCGGCAAATCCAGCCTTTGTGCCTGCCTGTAGTCCTTCATTGTATCCCTCTTCGTAGAATCTGCGTTAGTATGAGGTGACAGGTTGATTCCAGTGTACCCATCCCTGGTGTAGTTTCCTGACTGTATGCTCCCTGCTCAGTACTCACTTTTCCTCGAGTTGGAACAAGTCCTCGAAGACGTCATCATGCTGTTTCATTTCTGTTGGAATCGCTGGCATTTCCGAGACGTGGCAGTGTGTCGCACTTGTATGAAAGATTTACTGGAAACGTGTGCACCTGCATTGGTAATTAAATTTCAGAGCATCTTGTCCTGCAGGTGTCGTATCGCACGTGAGATGCGAACAATGAGCCAGAGGGAAGAAGTGTGTATAACAGATGTTCAAAAGAGGGTGTGTGTAGGTGAGGGTTTGTGTATTGTCTGTAGATGGGGTTCATCTGGTAAAGCACCTCTTCAATCGACTGGCAAGTTTTATCTGCCATTGTGGTCCTGTCAAAACTTTACACTTTAGTTAGATCTTTGCTGACTTTTAGTTAAGCCCTTCCATCAAAAAGTATTTGCATTTGCCTTCGTAACTCGCATAACTCTCACCAACATGCATATGATCTCTTCTTCACTTCACCATGTCGACTTTCAACACCAGTAACCCGCTCCAGCTGGCGCCCGAGGCCGAGGAAACGACCGAGCTCGACGAATTGCTGGAGGAGGATATTGGAGGGCGGGTTCGGGCGCAAAAGAAGGGACTACGAGGCATTGATGACGACTCATCTGATGAAGAGGACCAAGCACCGGCTACCAAGAAGAAGGAGGCAAACGGACATGAAGACAACGACAGCGACAGTGACATGTTCAGTGAAGATGACGAAGGCGAAGATGGAGAAGGCGACAAGAAGGCAAACGGTGATGATCCAGAGGAGGAAGCAGAGGTGTTTGACGATGAGAAACCGCAGTTCATGGACATGGACAAGTTCGAGGGCGATGTTGGCACACACACAACAGTGGCTCCATTGGACCAGGAGGAGGAGTCTGACTCGGAGGTGGATATCGACTACTACACAAAGGATGATGTGGACGGGGTGGATGTGGACCTGAGCCGTGCCAAGAAGTACGCTCCCAAAATGGAGTCCTTCAATCTCAAGCAGGACATGGAGGAGGGCAAGTTCGATCAGGAGGGCAACTTTGTCAAGAACGCCCAGGACGAAAAGGAACACCAGGATCAATGGTTGGATGGAGTCAGTAAGAAGGACATTGCTGCTGCCAAACGTGCACAAGAGTCCAGAAAGGAATCCGCTGCTTCTAAACCGATCGTCTCTAAGGTTGATCTGTTGCAACAGTTGTCAGAGGTTCTTCGAAGTGGAGAAACATCGATATCAGCTCTTGCACGGCTTGGAAAGGAACGCAAAAAGCTCAAGGGTGACGAGAAGAGAGTCATGGTTCAGCAGATCGAGCAGCTCACCGAGTACTGTGACGCGTTGCTATCCAGAGACATGTCCAACATTTACGACATGACTCGGGAAGAGGTACAAAAGGAGTACTGTCTGCTGACGGGTCAATCGATCAAAGATCTGAAACGGAAAGTGGACGAGATCGAAGACGAGGAGAACGAGGAGGATGAAGAATGGGTGTTTCGATGGGCAGAGGGAGAAGAGGTCCATGGTCCTTTTACCGTCACCATGATGAAAGGATGGTCTGAAGGGTACTTCACCGATGATGTTCAGGTCCGAAAGGTTGGAGAGACTACCTGGATGAAGCATGGAAAGTACGAATAGCCGACGAAGAAGTGATTGGCTCTGTATAATGTATTTATTAGATCATGATTGGAGGTTGTAATGTGGCTCTCAAGAACAGAGCAACCATTTTAGTGACCTGAGACAGTTTAGGGCTACTACAAGTACCGGTACTGTACCTACCTTAACTCCAGCAAACCCATGTGTCCAGGGGCGTCGAAGGCAACCGTTGTCCTCTATATGACCCCGAACCCGGTCAATAACCTACAAGTGTATCGTATCCTTGTATGCCTGGTAGTAGCTAGCTAGTTGGTGTGTGGCCACGATGAACAATGCCCAAGGGCCAGCACAGCAGCACATTGAGACTCCTGCCTGCCGCAGGGCTAGCATTCCAGCTCCTTCAGCCATGGTCAGAGAAGAGAAGAAAGACCCAATCGTGTGAATAAAGCCTGACAAGGTAGCTACGGTTGGTCACTTCCGGTGGAACCCCGTTATAACACTCTTAGCGTCGAGTTCGTTCCAGAAGCTCTTTTTGGCAGCCACATACTGTACCCAGGTTACTTGTAGGCCGTCTGAAGTAGGGGATCCATGAATATTTATCAAAGCCTGCCTCCAATGATAGCTATTCTATTGGTAACTACAGACGCTGCTCCCACAGTAGATCCTCGAAGATACGTCTAAGACTACGCTAGATCGATGAGCTTTAGCTACAGTAGCACCAGTCTAGTCTACAACGAATACAGCACAACAGCGGCAACACTTTCACATACGGTTAGCATTAATATTTAAATGGGTATTTCTGTTTAATAGACAAAATGGTCCGCTTAGAGGAGCATGGCAACGGCGGCAATACCGGCAAGACCGGCAGAGACACCGAAAGCAGCGGCACCGTTGGCCTGCTCGGGAGCCTCCTCAACCTGGGTAGGCTGGGGGAGGGGCTTCTGGGTGACGCACTCAACGCCCTCATCGCAGTCGGTGATGGTGACAACGATGGTGGAGTTGGCAGTGATAACGGCACCTCCGGTGGGGACGGGGACGGGAGCCTCGGTGATGGCGGGGGTCTCGACGGGGGCGGCCTCAGTCTCGACGGGCTTCTCCTCAACGGGGGTCTCCTCAGCGGGCTTCTCCTCGGTGGCAGCCTCGTCCTTGAACATGGCTCGGGCAGCGAAGGGGATTCCGGCCTCACCACAGACGTTGTCGTTGTGGACGGAGTAGACGTAGTCAGCTCCCTCGGGGGCGGGGCAGGCGGTCCAGGAGTATCGAGGAACGTAGACGTAGTCCTGACCGTTGACCTCAATGTCTCGGGTTCCCTGGCCCTCAGACTCAACGAGGGTGGCACCGTTGCCGAACTGGATGGGCTTGCCGTTGGCGAGCAGGAGCATGTCCTTGACCTCAAAGTCGGTGGCCTTGTAAGAGCCGCCGATGACGAGCTTCTCGCCGTTGGAGTAGACGACGGAGTTCTGGATGTCGGAACCGGATCGGATGGCGATGATGCCGAACTGCTGGGCAGAGACCATGGAGGCGGCGGCGGCAAGGAGGATGGCGGAGAACTGCATTGTGAATGTAACGAGTGTGGGGGGTTATGAACGAGAGTGGTTGATTTCTAAATTACAATGTGCAGGCAAGGGTGGTATATATAGTCTACAGAGTGTCACGCACTGACACGCACGAACACGCACAAACACGCACTGTGCTTCATTACAGGGTGCTCCGTAAACACACCAGTTTGTTCCGTTTACACACCAGTATGCACACACGTATGCACACAAGGGCAATGAGACAAAGAGAGACACGAAAATAGAATTCCTCAGGACAAAGGGACAAACTCAGGGTTCGACGTCGACATTAGTGGAAACGCAAAAAGCGAGAGCTACTGAAACCGACCATAGGGCTAGAGTTGGACGTTAGCGTTAAACAAAGATTAGGCTATGGGAGAGAGTTGGATACGAGAGTCTGTGTGAGAGGGAACGAAACATACCAAATTGATCTCTGTGTGCTGATGCGAAGATATGGTATTGACTTGTCCAAAACAACAAACGCGCCTCTGCTTGTTTACTCCTGTTCTCACACCTCGGTACGTACATTCCATTGTTGTTGACGCATGAAATTGGCATGGCGTGAGTGACGTGCAGCTGTGCGCTGGAATCGATACGAAGAAAGCAAGGAGGACGGATTTCGGAGTTAGGCGGTTTGGCCGAGGGTGTAGATGAATACACGTGATTGAATGGAGTTAGGGGAGTGTAGGTGACGTGATCTGATTCGCTTGCGTGGCTACATTGATTACTCTCGACACAGACGGTTTATACGCCTCACCACTTCCCCCAACAACCGGCCCGAATACTCTTTCGAGCTGCTGCCCCACATGGACAAACCCTCTTTACGTTTCTGGAGATGACTCTGCTCAGTTGGGATTTTGCCTTCTGACAAGGAAATAAGTGAAAGAGTGAAGAAGTGTCAACGATGCCAACGAGATGTGAAGATTACACTAGCGTGTGCTATTTCGGGTGTGTCGGTGGTAGCCCGGTTGGATGGCAGTTAACTTGACAGTTAAAGCGTTGGTTTGACGGCTACTATGACGTCACTGACGTGTTTTTGGTTAGATACGAGTAGAAGCTTCTTGTGGCTAACTATAGCTACACTCAATCTGGCGTCACGATGAGTTCTGCTTTTAGCAGCATGAAACACACAATGTCAAGAAGATGGTATGAATTGTGCTTGTGTGTTTCCAATTGGCACAGCCTCGCTAAAGTACCGATTCGATCGCAATTTCAATGAACTCGCAGGTTTACTTGTACATTTGCACATCTCTTTGGCTTGCTTTCAAAAGGACCAACGGTTCTCTTCGCGTTCCACACGTCCAACGCTGTACAAAGTCTATCGAAGATATACACACGATGATTAACAGGTGCAAAGAAAGAGCGGCTGAACAAACCAGACTTTTCTGAGACACCCGTCACAAAACACATGACAGGTTTTCCCCACGTCTACAAACGACTTTAGCCAATCTACTCATGGCAACCCCCTTTTTGGTCGTATCGTAGTCAGCTGTTTTTTCAAAACCCCCTTCTCTCATTCCAGCGCAACACGCACTATCGCACTTCTCTCACCTTTGGCTCCGCGCACATTCCATCTCGCACATTCCACATGTCCGCAGCAGAGAAGAGGCGAGAGGAAAGAAATGGGAGACGCCGAAATGAAGACGCCGAAATGAAGACGCCGAAGAAAATGTTTTCACGAGCCGAGAAAAGTCAGGCGGGAGTCTGTGTCTGTCAGTGTACAATGGCACGTGTGGCTGACCCACCCATAGCACTTCCGAAATAGATCCGATATTGATTCAATATTGATCAGTCAATGTGACCAGCCTGTTCCCCTCAGCTAAGCCTTCTTCAGACGTGTGTGATATTGAATAGACCGGTCAGATATTGGACCGATCTGATAGTGGCTGTGTCTGGCCTCGTGATCGTGTCATCGCCAGAGGGCAACGTTCTATACGGTCTTTCCGTCAGCTGGACAAACAGCTGTAATGTCTAATGCTTTATACGCTCGTATCAGGTATCACAGTTGAGTGAGATGATTCTGAGAAGCACAGTGTGTCTCTTGTATCCACGAACAGGGATGTTTCCAAAATACGGGTAGTCGTTTCATTCAGCCAACACGGTACAGTGTACATACGGTTCTAGAAGGACGCCTGATCTCCAACAGAAATCCACGGAAAATCCGATTTCAAACCAGGGCTGTTTCTCTCCATCCCGTTTCTCCATAGTACTGTACTCGTAGTCATGTCAGACGTCATAAAATCGGATCTCCCTCCACGTCAAAACGTCAAATCTCTTCTGTACTGTAAATACATCCCGCTAATTTCTGACAGCAGCTTACTCCAGTTAACCTACTCACTAAAACCACATTAGCTAAAGTATACTCAACGGCACAACACAAAACTCCCTTAGGGCTCGGAACTGTCAGAATCGGACCGAATAGCGAGTGACGTCATTATCGCGGTTGGCTGGTGGGGAGGGTTCTATTTTCGGCTCTTCATCTCGTTTAGATCCAATGTTAGATGCATCGTTGTGGTCCTGTGGCCATTAGTTCGCTGGTTGCTTTTCTTAGCTTTCATGAAGCCATAAGTAATTATGACATCATTGAGAACAGGACAAAAGTAGCACTTCTGACTGTCTGAATAAGGAAACGAACCAGCCGATCTGATCCGCTTCTCTTCCCCTTTCTACTCTCCCATATTGGTCACCCCCACATAACCCCTTCGTCTGTTAAAGTCGGTAAATGTGAAATTCGGTACATCCCAAGAGAATCAGCAACAACACCAACTTTACAGTGACGTGGAAACAACATAAACGTATACAAATCTAGTTTAAACTACCAACATATTGTTCTCCCTATCATTCTGATCACAATGGTACCAATTACACCCATAGTGATGTTCTCAATGTCGAGTTATCAGCCTTTTTCAAAAGTCACGTGACTGACTCAGACCACACGTCCTATCCTTAAAAATCCCTTTAGACATCACAGCCAGGTCGTGTGGTGTAATGGTTATCACGTCCCGCTCACACCGGGGAGGCTCGGAGTTCGATCCTCCGCATGATCATTTCAGCTAACTTTCGAGTTAGCTTTCTTTTTTGCAGAAGTTTCAAAGACCACCCTTGAGGATTGCCATGATTGTCTCTCAATCCTTTTAATACTCTACGTTTCATCTCTACTATTACAAGTGATTGTCCATCAGAATATATTACTTCACCCCTCGGTGAATACAGTGATTCTATATCGTCCCTTACTGCTTGGCAAAACGTGCCTCGGCAGCTCGGGCTCGTCTTTCTCGCTCCAGTCTCATCTTGGCTTCGTCAGATAGACCTCGGGTGTCCTCCAGCTTGGTGGCCATCTGAGGCAGTCTCTTTCCAAGCCCACTCTTGGCCACAATCTTCTCGTATCTCTTGCTGGACTCTTTTTCCTTCTGTTCCTCCTCCTGCTCAGCAATGGACTGCTTGACCTGCTGGTCGTGTTCAGCAGCCTCCTTTTTGTTTCGCTGGTCAATCTCCTCCTCGGTCAGAGCGCCTCCTACATGACTAGCCTTCCAGTCCCATTTGTCTTCTCCAAGAGCTCCTCTGGCCAGCTGGAAAGCGTCTCTGGTTTTGGTATCTGAAGCCAGGTCCCAAGCAGTCTTACCAATCGAGTTGACAACGGTGGGATCTGCTCCTAGCTGTTTGAGAAGCACAGTCACAATGTATGCACTGCCTTCCTTGGCCGCAAAATGCAAAGCTGTGGGACACAGAGAACCCATCTTGTCTCCCTCAGGGAACTCCAGTTGATAAGGCGACTTGAGCTTCTGCAGCTTGAGGTAAGAGATGAGCTTGGGGGCCCTACTCTTTCGAATCAGCTCAGTGATTTCAGCAGTCTGTTTCATGAGAGGAGTGAGAGCCACAGAAACAGGCTTGGACTGTTGCTGTTGCTGCTTCTTGGCCTCTGCTGCTGCCAGACGAGACTGCTCTTTTCGAGCCTTCTCAGCTTCCTTCTCTCGCGCCTTCTCAGCCTCTTCTTCTTCCTTGGTAACATCCACAACCTTGACAGTAGACAGCTCAGTCCAGGACCGCAGAACTTCAGTGTAATTAGCTCGACGAGTGTTGAAGGGGATACTCTTGACTCGAGAATCGTTCTTGGGAATGGGACAGCCGTCAAATCCCAAAACAAGACCTCGACTGCCCTTACCACTGGCTCGAATGTAAATGTTAGCAGCAGAGGTAGGAAGACCGGGTAACAGCCGTTTCTTCCACTCAGGTGAAGTCAACAACTCCTTCACCTCCATCTGCAACTGGCTTTCTCCGTATCGACGCAGAGAAGAACCCACAGACTTGGCTTTACCCTTTGAGCCATCAGAAGCACTTTGGGAACCTCCCTGGCTTCGTCGAGTGGTGTATCTGTGGAACGACTTGGTTTCCAGAATGAGAGGGACCATTGTGTTTTTTATTTTGGGCGAATGCTGGAAAATGGCGGCCGCAAAATGGCCTCCTCCAGCCATGATAATCACAGACGTGGCATCAGGCAGAGTGTTTACCCGCTGAATTTCACCAAGAATACCAGCCTCGGTGGGAGTCACGTGACCCAGAGCATTCTTGTAGACCGTCAGGGTCTTTGGTTCGACCTCGGGGCTTTTCAGAAAGATTACAGGGCTTCCCTTGAGTTCGTCCTTCGATGCTTCATCAACAGTGTCGTCCACTCCGTCTTCAGAGATAGAAGCCAAATCCATCTTTCGGGGCAGTCCGAACTCCTCATCGCTGTCGGATTCCGTGTCCTCTTCACTGTTGCTGTTTGTGTCTGAATCGTCGTCCTTTTGTGTCTCAATCAGTCCATCCTTAAGCAGCTGATCGTATTCGGGTTTTCTGATAGCTGCCAATCCTTGTAGACGCAATTTGTGGTTGTATCGATGGAACGCCTTTTCCTCGGGCGAGAACTGGCTCGATGGCGACTCTTCGGTCTCTTCAGATCGCAATACTCCGTTGAAATCATACACCTTGAGGGTCTTGAGAATGGACTCTGGCAGGTTGTAGAGGAAGTATGCCGTGGGGGCTTGCTTTTGTTTCGCCATGGCTGAGATGTTGATGCAAATGTGTTTGTGTGTATGTGTGTGTGCTTATCGAAACCGTTCTGAGCAGATCACTTCCTTTATAAGTTGTCTGGATCACAGGTGTTGATGACGCACTTGTTGGAAGGATGAATCATTGCCGCCTCTGACATGCACGCTAAATCCATCTGGAAGATTAGGCTTAGTAAGGTGGTAAAAAGTGGGTTATAAATAGATTTGGGCGGGGGCAGACAAGTAGGAAGAAATCACGGGCCTGATTTTGTTGCCCCTGTGGTCGTTTTCCCGATCTAGACTGTTTGGTGGGTTGTGAGCTCTTGAATGTTTTACTACAATAGTGCTCCGTCAGTGGAGCTTATCGGCGGTCAAGAGGTTTGACATTAGATGTTTGACAACCCCCTGGAGCCGAAATTTACTATGACGACGGGTAGCAAACATGGTATCATTCGACTCGGCAAGTCCTGCTGATTCTAACAGCGTAACAAAATCCACCCTTCCTAATACAAATTCTCACAGATTAAACACGCTTTTCCGCCCTTCGGACTGAAACCGTTCCGGAACTCGTAGTTCTAAGTCTATTATTAATTTACATGCGTTGTGAACTTCTCCTTCATGTCCTTCTATCCACCCTCCCCCTCTAGTTATATACAAAGCTCGCTCGATCCTTCCAGGGATACTCATCTCTTTCTGCGAAGCCCTCGTCTCCTGGCCGCTTAAGATCAAACCGGTCATCAAACCACTTGATCAGCTCCACCATGTTCTTGCAGTTGTTGAGATCCTTCTTCTCGTACCGCGTGAATTCTGCCTCCAACATCTCCGAAAAGTGGTGGATAGTCAGAGCATAGGGAAGTCCATAGGCCGTCACGTAGTCCCAGAAGAGCTCCACGGCTCTCCATGGCGTTTTAGTGTATCCTGCAAACATTGCCGGGTTGCTTAGAATTCCCCGCGCAGCCATGACTCCGTCGCAGCCTGTCAGCTCGACAATCTCCTCCATGTTAGTAGTTGTGAATGCATCTCCGTTGGCGATGACGGGAATCTGGACTGAGTCCTTGACTATCTTGATTCCGTCGTAGTTGGGGGCCGTACGGCTTCGTTGCGGCACCAGACGACCGTGAACACTGATTGAATCGGCTCCAGCAGCCTCTACGAGCTTGGCAAAGTGCACTGTATCGTCCAGATCCTTATGGATACGCATCTTCACCTCAACGTAGATTTCAGGACCGCATTCTTTGCGAATGGCAGCCACCATTTCCGCCACAAGATCCGGAGCCGTCATTAATGCCGCTCCAACTCCCTCTCGAATCTGCTCCTTGATAGGACATCCACAGTTGATTCCCACTCCGTCCACATATGGTTGCAGCATCTTGACGGCCTTGACCATATCTTCTGCGTTGTTGCCGCCCAGTTGCACGATAAGCGGGAAATCATCTTTGTTGGTTGTAAAGTCGCACAGCCGAGCCGTCTGGTTTCTGCAAAACTCGCGGGCCAGCATCATGGGTGAGTAGACCACATCACAGTCGAAATGGCGGACCAGAGCTCGGAACGGCAGTTTGGAGTACCGAACCATGGGTCCAGCCACCGTGACCGGTTTGCCTTGTTGTTTGCGTTCCCTGAAGACTTTTCTGATTCGATTTTCCGTCATACCAGGGCTGGGGGGGTGTATTTTGGTCGCGTTTGAGTGGTTCTGATTCCAGTCTAGGTCAACTTTTCACACACACGATTTGAGTTCTATAATTTTGCGATAAAGTTGGTGCACGAGAAAAAGATGCTAAAGTGAAAATCTATTGTTCGAGCCAGGGATCATAACGACACCACTAACACCTTCAAAACATGTCCGACGAACCCGTGGTCAAGAAAACTAAGGTCGAGGACCAGCCCGACACCATCGTCGACACTGTCTACGAAAAACAGCTCACTGAGGGCCGAGTTCGAGGAGTGGCCTCCATCAAGCCCGAGTACCTGGTTGCCCGAGCCTCTGCTGATGCCAGAGACGCTCCTCCTTCCGCCAACGACGATCTGGCCGAGGGCGGCGAGAAGCCCGAGGAGACCAAGAAGAAGGGCGGTGGTCAGAATAAGAACCGGTCGCTCAAGCAGAAGAAGGATACCATCAAGATGTGCTCCAGTGCCATGCAGGTGAACGAGGATGGCTCTACTCCTGAGTGTTCCTACGGCGCAAAGTGCAAGTTTGAGCACGATCTCAGCAAGTACCTGGATTCCAAGCCTGCGGATCTGGAGGGTGTGTGTCCCGTGTTTGAGGGAACTGGTCAGTGTCCTCAGGGATACAAGTGTCGATGGCTGTCTTCTCACCGAAACAGTGAAGGAAAGCTTGTGGTGGACGAGGAGAAGAAGAAGAAGGCTAGCGAGACCAACAAGGAGCTGAACCACGTGTTCAAGCATCTTAACCCTCTGCAGCGAAAGAAGTACGATCTGTCCAAGTCCGACGAGGCCATCAAGTTCATTGATGCTCAGATTGTGCGAGATGAAGACGACGAACAGACCAAGCTGGAGAAGAAGGAGACTATTGAGATCGATACGGGCCGAATTCGACCCAGTGAAAAGAAGAAGCTCGATCTTAAGGGCAAGTACATTGTTTCTCCTCTCACCACCGTTGGAAACCTGCCCTACCGACGTCTGATGAAGGATCTGGGTGCAGATGTTACCTACGGAGAGATGGCTCTCACCCTTCCTCTGATCCAGGGTCACAAGGCCGAGTGGGCTCTGACCCGATGTCACAGCTCCGAGGTCACCGAGGGCAGCCACTTTGGTGTCCAGGTAACTGCTCCCAAGCACTGGCAGGCCATCAAGGCTGCTCAGGCCGTTTCTGAGCTGTGCACGGGTATCTCCGAGATCAACCTGAACTGTGGATGTCCTATCGATCTTGTCTACCGACAGGGAGCTGGTTCTGCTCTCATGGATCAGCAGGGAAAGACTGCCCGAATCGTTCGAGGTATGAGCATGGTTTCTGGGGACGTTCCCATCACTGTCAAGATGCGAACTGGAACCGGATCTACTCCCACTGCCAAGAAGCTGACAGCTAGACTGCTTGCCGAGGGCCAGACTGCCGCATTCACTCTGCACGGCCGATCGCGAGCTCAGAGATACACCAAGCTGGCTGACTGGAACTACATCAGAGAAGTTGCCGACTCGGTGATCAACACTCGAGATGCTGTGCGAGAAAAGAGCGAGCTGGACGACCACGTCATTTCTCACCCCACCTGGGTTGTTGGTAACGGAGACTGTTTCACCTGGAGTGACTGGCATCGAGCAGTGGATGAGGCCCACGTGGACTCCGTCATGGTTGCCCGAGGTGCTCTGATCAAGCCCTGGATCTTTGAGGAGGTTGAGAGCCGTCAGAACATTGACAAGTCGGCAACCGAGCGACTCGAGTACTTCCAGAAGTTTGCCCAGTACGGTCTGGAACACTGGGGCTCTGACCAGTACGGAGTCAACCAGACTCGACGATACATGTGCGAGTTCATGTCCTTCACACACCGATACGTGCCCTCGGGTATTCTGGAGTATCTGCCTGCCAAGATGAACGACCGGCCGGATCTATGGAAGGGCCGAGACGAGATGGAGACTCTTTTGGGCTCTTCGGACTACCGAGACTGGATCAAGGTGACCGAGCGGTTCCTGGGTCCTGTGGGAGACGAGTTCGAGTTCACCCCCAAGCACAAAAGCAACGCTTATCCTGCCGAGAGTGGCTAATGTTAAATGGTTAATGTATTATAACAAACGAGGAATAGAGCTGACTGTAGTGTATAAGGATACAAAAAACTATTCGAGTAAGCGTCTTAATACGAGTTGATCGACGTACTGTACATACTATATAGCGTATCACCGAGCTACATTTGCTGGTTGTGAGCTACCACGCACCGACTACAATGTATACTACAAATGAGAGTCTTCTCAGTATCGACACGTTCCTAATTCACTTGTTCAATTCTTTTAAGCAGTCTTCTTGTCGAGCTTGACGTTGCCGGAAGAGGCATTGAGCTCGTCACTGATTCGGTTGTACTCGGTGGAGAGGTTGGCGGACTGGGACTTGAGAGCCACAATGTCCTTGTCTCGCTGCTGCAGCTCAGCCTTGAGCAGAGTGATCTCCTTGTTGGCGTTGTCGGAGGCAGACAGCTCGGCCTTGACCTTGGCGTTGGAGGAGCCCTTGAGCTCGTTGATCAGGTCTCGGGCGTTGATGAGCTCAATGACCAGCGAGTAGGTTCGGTTGAGGATCAGAGACAGAAACAGAGTGAAGCCGCACAGGTACATGTTTCGCTGGCTGTAGAACTTTCGGGCCTGCAGCTCGGATCGCTCGGTGGCCACCAGGTTGCCCTTGTACTCGCCAGTGGACCGGTCAACGGAGACTCGGTAGACTCGGTTGACGGAGTCGATGAAGAGAATGAGAATGAACACAAAGGTGAACTTGAGACCTAGTCGCAGCTTCTCGAGAACCTCCAGCTTGGCGAGAGACAGGAAAAACTGCCGTCGAATCTTTTCGGGCAAGGGAGCCACCAGCAGCAGGAAGGTGGCCATTTCCGTCACCAGAATGGCGAAGACAAGAGTGTAGTAGAGAGTCATTTGTGTCTGTGGCTGTGGTCAATTGTGTCTGTGTCTGTTCCGGTGTTCAATTGAGTGGTGAAACAGAGTGTACGAGTACAATTTCAATGTGGTGGTGTGCTTGGACAATGGCCCCAGTATGCACATCCAGGAGCAACCTTCAACCTTGTTTGCCACTTGGGCATGTATAGTGTTGGCGGAGGAGAAGAAGGGAGGGGAGAGAATAGGGAGATGAAAGGTGTTTATGTAGGTGAATTAGAGGACTGACAGAAAAGATAAAGACGGTCATGTTACATTCGAATGTCGTATATTGCTAGCTGTAATATTCGTTTCCCTGACGACGGTAACCTCGTATTATCACATGGTGCTTAGTCTGCACAACTACGCTCGTATGTGCTTGCTCATCTGAATACACTTCTTTAGACTCCCTAAACCAGCCCCGTGAAACGACAACGGTCAGTGTGAAAAAAGCACATCTGAGACTTGGGAGAGTGGAGATGACTAAGAGGGTGTGTGAGCCGGATTGGAGTAAGGGGGTTTGATTAGTAAGCGTTTGAGGCTGAAGAGGTGCTACAAATGCATATTAGCAACCTCGGCCTAATTGACTGAGAAAGGATGTGTTAACGGCTTGAAAGCCGCTCAACAAAATGAGGAAATTCCTTAACTAACTCTCCAAGTATCTCAACTAGAAGAAGGGTTGTCCAGAAATCACATCTTCGCTATTTTGGTGAGCTCAGACAGAGAGATTAGACAAGAGCTGACCAAGAGCAAACGAGGAACATGATGGTCCCCGAAGCTACTTGTACTGTAGCTACTGTACAGCTATGCGAGTGAATAAGCGAGTACCCCCTGTACTGTAGCAGCAGATCCACCTCCCACTGCAACAACCTCGACCCGAATCGCCGTGCTGAGTGATACACTTACGAATCGCAGCATTACTCCATACTCTACTACTGTAGTACCACTCAAGTCGTAGTGACTGACTGACTCATGCTGTCCTATATCTCAGCACGGTTAGATATACATGAAGCGCTGCAACTGCTCAACCGTGTTCATATTGCCTGAGGCAATCAACCATTCATGCTGCCAACACCCTCCACCAAAAGGATCTAGTATACACATTTTCTCTCGTGTCTCAAACATGACACACGATCCAGCATCACCTGTGATGCCCTTCTATACCAACCTGGTCTTCTATATTACATTACCACCCTCCCTTCTCCCTCTTTCTCTCACTGCAGCAATCTATCACTATTCTGGGCATGCACCAGGATGTTCCCATTTTAGCACCAAACGTCCCCTCTTGTTCTCATAACTCGGAAAAATTATCACTTGCCCGGAACAATGGCAAGCGAAATGAAATTTGTCGGAACGAAAAAAGCAAGCCAATCGTCTGGCAGCTCCTTCCGGAACGTAAACCATGGGGAAAATGATCCAGTTGCCTGTAGCAAAGCAAAGATGACCCCCACGAATAGAAGGGATACACTCAAGGTCTGGAACCCCCCACCCACAGAGCACGTACATACAAGTATGTAAAAGTAGCTACAAGTACACACAACCCCAACTTTGTCAATTGACGTGGCTACATCACATTAGCGTAAACTACAATTCTCGTCCGTACACCTCAGAGGTATCCATGATAAATCAATTGCTCATATTGCGTCCCCAGTCTAACATCATCTTTTATACATAACTTACAAGGTGTTCTTGGCGTTGAAAACCTCAAAGGCAGAGTCGAGTCGCTTGGCCATGGTCTTCTCTCCCTCTCGGACCCAGACACGAGGGTCGAAGTACTTCTTGTTGGGCTTGTCCTCACCATCGGGGTTTCCGACCTGCTGCATGAGGTAGTCCTTCTTGTTAAGAACGTAGTCTCTGATACCAACAAGGTAGGCGTACTGCAGATCAGTGTCGAGGTTGACCTTGACAACACCGTTATCAATGGCAATCTTGTAGTCAGAGTCGGAAGAGCCGGATCCACCGTGGAAAACAAGGTAAAGGGGCTTGCCGTTACCGTTCTTCTCGGGAGAACCAATCTTCTCGGCAGAGTAAGCCTGGTGCTTCTCGAGGAGCTCGGGGTGCAGCTTGACGTTACCAACCTTGTAGACACCGTGGACGTTTCCGAAAGCGGCGGCAATGGAGAAGTTGGGGGAGATGGGGGGCCAGAGCGGAGTAGACGGCGTAAATGTCCTCGGGCTGGGTGTAGAGCTTGGAGTTGTCGACGCCAGTGTTGTCGACACCATCCTCCTCACCTCCGGTGACACCAATCTCCATCTCGAGCCACTGGTTCATCTTGGCGGCTCGCTTGAAGTACTCAGCGGTGGTGGCGATGTTCTCGGGGTGCTCCTCCTCGGAGAGGTCAACCATGTGTGAAGAAAAGAGGGGCTCTCCGTGGGTCTTGAAGTACTCCTCATCGGCGTCGAGCATACCGTCGAGCCAGGGGAGCAGCTTTCGGGCACAGTGATCGGTGTGGATGATGACGGGGATGCCGTAGACGGGGGCAATGGTTCGGATGAACTGAGCGGCGGCAATGGCTCCCTGGATAGAGGCAGTCTGGTCCTTGTTGTCGACACCCTTACCGGCAAAGTAAGCGGCACCTCCCTGGGACATCTGGATGATGACGGGAGACTTGTTGGCTCGGGCAGACTCGAGAACGGCGACAACGGTGGAAGAGGAGGTCACGTTGACGGCGGGGAGGGCGAACTTGTGCTCTCGGGCGTACTCGAAGAGCTGGGGTTAGTGGTTGTTGAGGAATTGGGGTCTGGGGATGTTGTGGCAACGCGTAGTCACGACATTGATCTTGTAATCGATCTCGTCACGACCTTGTCGTCACATCAATCAATACTCACGGCTCGGACATCGTCGCCGACGATGACACCGGACTTTCGCTTAAGGACGTCAGTAACAGGCATTGTGTGATGTGTGTAGTTTAGATTTGCAATCTGTGGGGAAGGAAAGGGAAAAAGAGAAGCGCAAACCGATTGGGAGAGCCTCTGTTTATATATAGCCCTAGACAAGCCCCCCCGCTTGTAAGATGTTGGTCAATGTAAACCGATATTAAGGTTGGCAAGTGCAGGAGAAGCAAGGTGTGGGTACCGAGCAATGGAAATGTGCGGAAGGCAAAAATGAGGCCACGGCTTGGGGTCGGCGAGATGGGGCGGAGGAGGGGTGGGATGGTGAGAGCCATGTGAGCTAAAGACTCAATCTGGCCTGATGAGCCAATGGCTTATATGCGCGCTCAACCAGCTCTAAAACGCTATAACGAGAGAGTATATGTCACACCACCAGTGAGAGAGCATATACACCCTCTGCTTCCAATGGTTTCTGCCTGAAAGCTTGGAGTGGTGTGTGGTGGGACTTTTGGCGTGCAACCTAAAGTGCTCGGAACCTCTGTGGTGTTCAGATCAGCGCAGGTGTTCCCGAGGCAGATTGAGGCGATGGATTTGGGGCAATTGACTGGTCACGTGATAATATATTCGCCTAAAGCAGCATTGTTCCCGAATCGCCCTTCTGGCCACTCATTTGACTCGTATTTATCACCCTCCAGAGACACCCCTTTGTTGGTGCAACCCTACACACCATCTTTCATTTATTGTTGGGTGCAGCCCAACCGACGTCTTGGAGCTTGGCTTGTGGCCATATAAACCCCCCTTAGCATGGGGGTGGAAGGGGTGCGATTATTACAACGGTTTGGGTGATCTGGGCGGTTGTATTACAGTCACTTCCACTGTCATTGCTTGGTAGACACGTTCATAATATCTCCCACAACTGCTTTCCATCCAGACACGTACATTACTTAGACTCCATCCATCCGTAACAGCCGCACAGGTGGTGTTCTGTACAAACTGGTACAGCAGTTGACTGGATGACCGGGGTGCAACAGTCAAAAATGTAGACAAGTCAATTCGCCCGACTGGCACAAACGGCGGTATCTATAGCTCAAAGCGAACCCACATTCTACCCGTACACCAGTCAAAACACCTCCACGCGCACGCGCCAGGCACGCCTCCAACCATTTGCCCAATCATCGGCACCGGAAGGTCCGTTCCGACCCTTTTTCGTTGTTCCGAAACCAACCTTGTTACGTGGAACTTGACAGAAGACAGAAGACGACTTTACCCCACAAGGTGTTATAATGAGGAGCAGCAGAGACGTGTGATTGGCCACTAAAACGATTGACCAGAGATACCACCCTCCTCGTGACTCATTACGTATCTCCTCTCACACTCCCACGGAATGCACCCGGAAATACTAGTTCCATACCCCGCAACTTGTCTCGGCCACCAACAGCATTTACACTTTCAAACCGTGCATTTTGCTGCAAGAGAACCCCCGTGTGTGCCTTGAATGAACCATTGCTGCGGTACTGGCTGGGGGGGATGGCGGCTGTGTCAGAGGATGTGTCAATGGCTCTTGAACTGGAATAATACTGGCGGTTGTTTGGGAGCAATGGCAAGGACGATTGTATATTGTATCATGACTAACGACAATGGGTCTAGACTGTCAAAGAAGAGTCTACTGTAGTCTATTGGCAGACTCAGAGTTGAGTGTCTAAAATGGGGAGTGCATGGACACTTGGTTGGGAGAAGAGAGTCTGGGGTATGATTGTGGACAGGTTGAGGTTGAAGGGAGTGCACATGGACAATGGATAGAAGGGCTGAAGGGTGTCAATAAGGGACATGGGCAACAATGGCTACAGAACGCACCTTTCCATGGCACGATCAGTACTTGTAGAGGCATAGGACATTCCCATAGCACACACATTCCTCTCACTCCCACCACCATTGTGTTCACCCAACGTACTCGTATACCCCATCTCCAAAGTCAAAAGACATCAGACGATGGCCGTATCGTACATATCGATATCCGTACCGGGTCTCATACGTACAACAAGAGACTTTCCCACACCAGTCTGACGAGAGATTATGTATCCTCCCATCAAAAGGAAGGTGAAGCGTGATTTGAGGGATGGAGCCAAGCCACGAGATACAGTGTTCGATCACACCATTGCGCGAATGTGCTCATCATACGAGCACCAACTGTAGCTCTCATATCAATTGTGTCCTCGTATCAGACAAGGAACAGCCTGAATAGTACAAGAGCAACTCAACAGGGTATCGTAGCCACAGCCCTATGCATCTCTCCTACATTGCCGATACGGAGATCATGGGCGTACGTTATCTACGTTTATTATATATAGCCGGTGTTCGTACGACACACCGTTCGTATGCACTCACTGTCCCCAAATCGCTCCTCACAACTCTAACCACCGATCCCCACAATCTGCCACTGTGACAGGAGACTTGGGGCAAGTATAAGAGAAGCGGATATCCACAAGGCAACATTTAGAGAATACGAGTTGATGATCAGGTGGCCATGGGAGTGTTGCCAGAAACTATCAGTTGATGTCGGTATGGATACATACAGTGAGCTCGACAATATGGGGTGTCCGTGGGCACTGGTGCGACACTTGAACAAGGAAAAGGCCGTCCCCTTTGTGCAAGTACAAAACCTACCATTGCCAACACATCCTCTCTGACGAGAATCCTTGATATATATCTCCATAACGATAGAAGAGCTAGGAAAACAAGATAACGACGCGGGATGGTTAGGGAGCTGTGTTTGTGACACTCTATGAAGCATTAACGAGCTGGTCTAATCACCCGATCGTATGTCTCAGATCGGTCAGGGTTTGGCTAGAGACCTTCGAAAGCCGTTAATTATGAGCTGGGGTGTGAGAATGAAATGGGCAGTGAATTGGTTAGAGTGGTAAAAACATAGCACAGGGAAGTTCACATTGTAGAGTATGAACGACTGGTAAGCATTACAGAGTAGAATCACTTGCAGCACATGTTCGACACCACATTTTCTGTACTGTCTACGTAAGTAGGAGAAGAACGAGGCGCTCACCTAACACCTCACACTGGCGATGGATTGTGTTCTAAGAGCAACTGTCAACCTCGCCGCTGACGGGGGAATAGCTCAGCCAGAATCCCGGGGTGAAGCCTCGCTGAAATTGTTGACTCTGAGACTCCAACGCCGTTACCTCGACATTGCGTTGAGCCTCTCACACAACCACCGACCCTGGTGAGGTATCTATGGTGAGATCGCCTTTACCGTCAGTGCACACGACGACTACATCAAGTCTGACAGCCAGTCACTTCCACAGCCCAAGACGGTCTCTACAGTGTGCTACAAGATCTACTGGCAGTAGGAATCGACACCCATGACCACAACAAGAATCTTCATCGAGCGCATACGCAACTATCGTTACTGCTACTACCACTCCTAAGAGTTAAATGGAAAGCACCAAACATTGTTACGACCTTCGAGGTGACCAGAACTGATGCGACGATGCCTAGACCTGAGCTGCTGATATGACTACAAGTAACTGTGGCTTGGCAAAGTCACGATCAGACAGTCTAGAGCGACCACAGTGTTAAATTAGCCCATGGAAACGCAGCTAAAGGACTGCGCGCTACCGTGCAATCTCTGAACCACTAAAAGTGCTGTAGACCACAGACTAAAGAGACACTTACCCACCAAAGAGAGCCGTTTCAACTCAACAACTAAGCCAGTCTGTGCAGTAGCTTGGAGACGGAACGTGATAGTGGTTTCAACGGGGTGGTCTTAGTGAAGGCTAGACCACGTACCTGGCAGTTGCGGCTACTATTGTAGTGTGCAGTAACGGCTTCTAGACCGTGAAAGGGGTACTATCAGGTATAGCATGTGCTTTGGTGTCAGTAAGAGAACTGTTCAGAGACCGTGAGAAGAAGCTCAGTGAGTGTGAGGAGTGAGCTCGAGGGCGATTGAAGCCTTTAGGGCGATTGAAGGCTTCTGGGCGATATAGAAGAGTGAACGACTGCTCTCGTGAACGAGCTCCCATGTGTCATTAACAGGGAGTGAAGGGGAACATTGGTCTGAGAAGCTTCAATGTGGCACTGAAAATGAGAGAATGAACGTTGGCCCTGTACTTTCTGTTTAAGTGAACGTGAAATTGGATCGAGAGAGCAAGAATCTTCTATTCTAGACTTACACCTGGCTTAGAACTCAACAATACCATCTGGAACACCGTTTACACGTGCTTGTAACGTCTGATCAGCAACCACCACTGAACGTGAAACTCGTTAAGTGGTGTTAGCGGTGACACGCGTGGATACTGTATTATCGCACAAGGCAAGACCATCGTGAAACAGACTACAACGAACGGAGGTTGTATTCGCAAATGTGGCTTTATCACATGCCCTATCAAGACTCTCTGAGATTGGCTATGGTGGGGTGAATGGTGGGGTAGTCGATACGAAGAGTTAAGCGGCTGTTTAATGTGTTGGACATTCTGTACGTGGTAATTTCAAGTTGCAGGTGATCGCACGAGTAGTACGGAGTTATGGATCCAGCTCTGGAGACCAACCACACGTACACTGTAGTTAATTACGATTCTATCTGATATGCTCTATGCTGGTTGTTGCACCCCTTTCTGTACACACACCTGTTTACTGTGCTTCCACAACTGAATAGTTATGAAGTCTCTCATCTGATTATTCATTGAGACCCCATGGTGCCCGCACCCCACGGATGATTGTCTTTGATTGATGTTTGGCTTGCCCCTTTAGACCAGCGCAACTTATTCAATGGACCATAAGATTCTCGTCTGAGACACGGAACTACGGGACGTGCTGGGTGCGTACTAACGAGTTTTCAGCTGGTTCTGAGTGGTGTACGAAGGTCTGTGAACGATGTTAATTGTTGTTCTGTGCAAATCATTGGCGGAGCTACAATGATGTGTAGGGAAGTTCTGGAGATGAGGCACGCGAACAGTTCCGACGGTTCCGACACCTCCGTCAACCCCATGTTCGTTCAAGTACCCCAGGATCTGAGAAACAAAGAGCCAGCAATCAATCTGCGTCTGTCACATACCGTTTTCGTGAGTATGCTAAGAGCAAAAATAGCTACCCTGGTGCCAGACACGGAGATTAGCAAAGTCCGTGTTTTCGCCCACTTTTTTTCATGGGCGGCAGCTCAACAAATTCTTTCTCGTGGCAGCCAATATTTTATTATCATTCATTGGTCACGCTCACGCTTGCTTTCTCAGCAACAAGAGTCTGTGGGCTCAACATTCACATGCTGGCTTATTATCGCTAAACCACGCTTGTTTCCGCACCAACATGTGTCGACATGTACCACTGCACTGATTATCGTGAGAAGCGAGGTGTTACAAAACGGAACACTGTCAATATACTACGTACCGTGATCCAAGTGGGGAATTTCTTGTTCAGCACACTGCACCACTACACAGCTTGGACGCCCTACGACCCTGACACAACAGCTCAGGAGCACCGCCTACGAGCGATTCGAGACACGACGCAAACGGACTGGTGGTCTGGAACGGAGCCTAAAGGCTGGGAAAACAGTAGCGGCCCCGATAATTTTCCGGTGCTCAAACCGTGTCGTCTCCAGAGTTTGGGATCCGTTCCGTTTTGCGAATTCAGATGAATATTTACAGATGTACGGATGATTGAAGACAAGGACATAAGTGTAGAGGCACCTGAATTTGGTGTACGAGTACAGACAGATGAGGTTCAAGAGTTTGTCCAGTGTGTAGCAGCAAAGAATAATGAGACTGATGAGCTCTATCTCGACCCGTTGTAAAGTCGAGTTATTGACACGTTAGTTGGATCGTTAGATAGGGGTTTCTTTTTCCGGACGTTGGCGTGAGAGAACTGTCTGGTTGTTTCATCTCTTGGGTATGGACATTAACACGAAGACAACCAACATCTGGTAACGGCAGCCATTTCTCCACGTGACAACCTCACGAGCATGAAGGCAGCGTGTTCTGAGGGCTGCCACTGAAGAGATGCACATAGTCGCGCACCATGACGGAGATCTGTGCACGTGGAGAAGAGCTGAGAAGGTGTGAAAGTATGTAGATATTGATGTTGTTGGTGAATGGGGTTCAGATTTTACTATGGAGATATCATGAAGGGATTAACCTGTGACTTGTGAACATCACCTCTCATGACTACCACCAATACACCATACTCGTCACGACGGTTCCACCTCACGTTTCAGATAACGTGGAGTACATGGACATATAGCGCCCACTCTGAGTTTGCCTTCCGCACAGGATCTGTCCAGTTACACTTTCACGTTCTTCCTTTGCATGCGTTTTCTCATTTGACTTTACTCAACAATTTGGGCTTTGGGGAGATGGGGGAGCTCGCGGTTGGTCGTCGTTGTTGTGGTGGCAACACCACATCAGTACTTACACTCTGCGGCTTACCCCTTAGTAAGCCAAGATTTGATTGCATCATCACCCCTGCCCTTCCATACCTCGTGCTAGCCTCCACCTGCATTTTTGGCTTTCCATTTAGGCTTTGACTTAGACCCAATGCTTAGCGAAACGCGGGGTTCCCAAACAAGCGCAACACTGGGGAAGGCAAGAGGGACGGAGAGAAGGTCAACACACCCAGCCCAGGTTAGACAACAAGCCAAGACAAGACAGAGAGCAAAGAAAGTCGCTCTCTGAGGACGAGACACATGATGCAGGGGTGGTGGGGGCTATTTGCGAGAGATCGCAAAACCAACACAAACACCAGTGTCATTTCGACACAAACAAACAGGGGTGGATTCTGGGGTATGTCCGGGGTATGCAGGCCTCAAGTCAAGTTTTCAACGGGGCGTAGAATGGTAGACCGGGGTCCTTGGGAGAGTTTCAACGGGGTCGCGTCGGGGCCGGAAGGGACATCCGGAAATGATTACGACAATGGCGGAATCACTGTCGACTTACCACTGCCCGTATACACCCTCCAACACCCTCTACAACACCACCCCAATCTTGCAACCGCACATTGGAAACACGCCCTATGACGCTAACAGCGCTAACAACCAGCTCTGCCATCAACTCTAACTTTGCAAGGGATCCAGCAAATGGCGAATGCGGAGAAGTTGTGGGGTGAACGAGGAGGTGTGAGGTAGTAAGGATAATGTATAGGCGGGGAAGACTATCAATCGGGTCACGTGATACTCACGTGTCGTAACAACGTCCATGGCCAGCGATTACAGACCCCATCATAAGCATCACACCTACCACAACCACTCCCTCCACCAACCAAAATCCACGTATTGTTGCGGCTCAAGGTCTGTCCCCACAACTGTTGAAAGCTTAAGCGCCAACGTAACAACGGGGAACAAGGACCTTTTGAACTTTCTGCGGTGACAGCAGCATGTGAATAAGTGTTAGTGGGGAAGATTCAAGACACCCAAAGTCTGTCTTAGCGCAAGTATGTGAGGGAGGGGAGGATGTGGGGAGCTCTGTATCTATCAATCTCACGGGAAATGACATGTTCAGATCTTGCCCTGTTCAATTGCCGTGTATAGAGAGTTCTTGAGTACACTCCCTCTTGCCGTATGCCCGTCTTGACCTCATTCTCACCAACCTCAACTGTGCATCTAAACTAAAACCTTATGCCTAACTGAGCGATCATGAATATGAAAAAGCCCTTGGAAAGCGTCAATTCAAAAAAGGGAACAAGAAGGGGGAAGCACTGCAAAAAAACGAGTCAAGGTATATATATAGGTGACAGGTGCCCTAACTATAGGCCCTCACAGAAACATCGCAACACACACAATGTCCAACGCCCTCAACCTGTCACTGGCGCTAGGCGTCTTTCTACTGGCCTACTATGGCTTCACCGTTGTCCAACACCACATGCGAACCCGCCAGCTCGAGAAGAAGTGGAAGTGCGGCAAGCCCAAGGATATTTCGCGATTCCCCTTTTCGGCCTCCTTCTTCATTCCCTTCCTCGTCGAGTCCAAGAAGAACCGACTGCTGGAGTTTGTCCAGTGGATGTTCGAGTCCCAGGTCTACCCCGGATACACTTGTAAGACCACCGTTTTCGGCGTCGACATGTACCACACCGTCGATCCCGAGAACCTTAAGGCCGTTCTGGCCACCCAGTTCAAGGACTTTTGTCTCGGAGAGCGACACGCTCAGTTCCTGCCTGTTCTCGGAAATGGTATCTTCACTCTTGATGGCCAGGGATGGCAGCACTCTCGAGCTATGCTTCGACCCCAGTTTGCTCGAGACCAGGTCTCCGATGTGGAGATGATCGAGGAGCACATCCAGTACATGACCTCTCGAATCCCCAAGGATGGCTCTGCCTTTGATGCTCAGGAGCTCTTCTTCAACCTGACCCTTGACACCGCTACCGAGTTCCTGTTTGGCCAGTCTGTCGGCTCCCAGACCGTTGTGACCAACCCCACTGCCGTTCCCACTGATATGCCCGTTCATCTGCGAAAGTCGTTCCAGGAGGACTTCAACACCGCCCAGGAGCACCTTGGCCAGCGAGCCCGACTTCAGATGTTCTACTGGGCCTGGAGACCCCGAGAGCTCTACTCTTCCGGTGAGCGAGTCCACGCTTTTGTTGACCACTACGTTAAGAAGGCCCTTGAGGAGTCTGAGAAGGAGATTGACGACGGAAAGTACGTCTTCCTGCGAGAGCTCGCCAAGGAGACCAAGGACCCCATTGTGCTCCGAGACCAGGCTCTCAACATTCTTCTTGCTGGCCGAGATACCACTGCTTCTCTTCTGTCCTGGTGCCTGTACCTGATGGCTCGACGACCCGAGGTCTACGCCAAGCTGCGAGAGGAGGTGTTTGAGAACCTTGGAGACGGCGAGGATCTTTCCACCATCACCTTTGAGTCCCTTAAGCGATGCGACTACCTGCGATACGTCCTTAACGAGGTCCTCCGACTGTACCCCTCTGTCCCCGCCAACATGCGATACGCCACCCGAGACACCACTCTTCCCCGAGGAGGAGGACCCGACGGAATGCAGCCCATTGTTGTCCGAAAGGGCAACCTCGTTTCTTACCACGTTTTCACCACCCACCGACTCAAGGAGTTCTGGGGTGAGGATGCCGAGGAGTTCCGACCCGAGCGATGGTACGAGGATGGTGCTTCTCAGGCCAAGGGATGGGAGTACCTGCCCTTCAACGGAGGTCCCCGAATCTGTCTTGGTCAGCAGTACGCTCTTACCGAGGCTGGCTACGCTCTTGCTCGAATTGCTCAGCTCTACGACACCATTGAGAACGCCGATGACAAGCCCGAGCCCCCCGTCAAGTTCCATGCTCTGACCATGTGCCACCACACCGGTGTTCTGGTCAAGCTCTACAACTCCAAGACCACCAAGGCTCAGTAAGCAGCCGTGTATTTATTAATAGATCAAGCACCCAAAGGTGCGATTGAGTAGCTTCACAATTGGGATAGTAGCACATCTGTATCGTAGTACCAGGTAGTAGCAATCAATATCAATCAATACGGGTATTTACATAATCACAGCGACATCACTCACACCACCTCCATCAAATTCACTCTTCCACAAACCCTCACTGCCTTTACCTCTGGCCAACCTCCACCTTTGAGAGAGGAGACTTCCAGTAGCTCCAATTAGTCAAACTGTGTCGCAAACAAATCACATGTCTCTTTATCATGAGACACAAGCTAACTGATATGAGGAGGAGTGGCACGATTAAGTCGTTCCAGAAATAGTCAATGGATGTAAACGTTCAAGACATAGAGGTTCATAGGTCAGCAGGGCTGTAGCTACCACAAGTGCCACAAACAGCCTGCACCACAGAGCACACTGTGAACACACACGTATGTAGTATAGGAGTCATCACTCAAGCTCTATCTCTCTATATGCCCCACAGGTCAGCTGCTGCCTTCTTGCGGGGACTGCTTTTACCGTAGCTACCGAAGAAGCCCAAAAGCCTCTATGGTCACGTTCCACACCTAACTTGGCTACTTGTACGATACCATTACGAATGTACACTGGCTGTCTCTGATCATTGTGGACTACCAGTATATGGATACGTAGTGCAAACACCGATGTCTGTGCCAATCACTTGATGTAGAGGCCCAGATCACCGTTGCAAATGGACGTCCACTCAGACCTCACGCATCGTGTTCATTCCTCACAGTACACTCTGCACAGTCATGTAAAACTCGTACCTACTCCGCCTACTTCCTCATGATCACATAATATACACCTGTTAATTACTTATCTATTAATAATACAGAGCTGGCCCGGCTAGTTGCCAGGGGCAGCCAAACTCTTTGCCTTTTCGATTCCGCCCAGCGCCTCGTAAAACTTCTCACCTTCGTTGGACAGAACCGCCATCTGCTGCACCACCACCGAGTCCATCTCGAACGCCAGCATGGCTCCCAGAATGGTCTCCACGTTGGGCAACACTCCCGGAGGCAAAGCCGCATCCTCCGTCACCGCCATCTCCTCCTCTTCATCGCCCTTCATGGCCTTGAGACCAAGGATTCGCAGAATCGTGATACATCTCTGGGTGATTCGTGCAAAGGGGTTGGCCTCCTCAATCTTCTTGGGATCGTGTCGTTGCGACTTGGCCTTGTAGGCACTCACATTGACAGAGCCAAGAGCGCACGCCGTTCGCAGCAGCGTGTTGCCAAAGTTGTCGTCCGAATTGAGCCATCGTAACGGCAGGTTCTCTTTATCCGTCTTAGGAGGCACAATGTTCGCCAGAATCTCCGCTCCAAGAAGAGCCTGCAGCATGAGCGGCTTTCGAATGTCAAAAGTGTGGGGGATTATCTGCAGGTCGGTTCGAGGCACGGGGGACACGCAGATTCCAAAGATTCGCGTCAGAATCTCGTACTGGAAAAACGGCTTGCCCGAGTCGGCCCGGTTGAGCTGCGAAATCTCCAGGTACTGCGGGTCCCGACACTTCTCCAGCATAATGTCCAAAAAGAACTTTTTGTTGGGGGTCTCTCGAGACACACTCTTGACAAACATGTCGACCGCGCACGGCAGGTACTTGTCCACCAGGGGGTTGTACTCCTGGAACACGACTCTGTAGTTGTCCGGCGTTCCGATGAACGGGTTCTCGTTGGGGCCGAAGAACATGACCAGTAGCAGAATGATGTAGGCGTCCCCGGGGTTCTTGAGCACCAGCGATAGCGACACGTTGGCAAGGAACGTGGCCACGTCCTTCAGAACGTCGAGGTATTGCCTTGGGGTAGCCAGCAGGTTCTCGAGTGTTCCGATTCGCTTCAGCAGAGTGAAGATGAACTCGTAGATTGCTTCGTCCATGATCAGAGCGGCCTGGTTGGTTTCCAGAAACGACAAGTTTCGCAGAATCGACGTAAGACACACCAGACGGTCGCCCACGGCGTTTTTGAGGAAAGGCGTGGGAGTGCCATCTTCAACATTCTGTTCCAGCCGCTCGCCCTCGTTCTCACACTCCTCCAGCATGATCATGTAGTTGCCAAAGTTGCAGGACCGGGGAGGAGCGGGAGACTTGCTGACCTTCTTGCGCTTCTTGTGAAGATGGGAGAACTCCACCTCCAAGTCTGACAGGTCAGAGTCACTGTGGGAGTAGTCATCATCGTCGTAGTGGTGAGAAGGCCTGGTTTCGGTTCCCATCAACGAGTCGACCACAACCTCGATGCCATTGGTATGCTGGTCGTTGTCAAAGTCGGCAGAGTACTTTTCGAACACCTTTTCGATCGTCGAGGCCGCAAACGAGGAGTCTTCGGTTTCCGACTCCTCGTCACTGAACAACGAGTCTTTTTCGGGAGTAGCGTAGCCGCTCAGCTTGACCAGTTCCGCCACAAGATCCTGGCCGAGGTCGCCCAGCACCTGGGTGAGGTTGGCACAGTCGTAGAGTCCCAGAAGACACCGAGGGTCGGCCGAGATGACCAGCAACTTGTCCAGCGCCTGTCGGATCTCTCCGGGGTGGCCAGACTCCAACGAGTTGGTCAGACCGAGAATGTTGATGGAACCAAGCTCATGGGCAAAGGGCATGGTGGCCAGAATGAAGTTGAGGTCGTTTCCAAGACCCTTGATGATAGCAGGGTTACGAATCGACTGCTCCTCATTTTGCCGCGACTTGGGCAAGTACTTGTGCACCACCATGTCTTCTTCTGTCACGGAAGGGGGCTTGTTGGGGGTGTCTGCCAGGGAATCTCCAGCGGGACCGGGAGTGGTCATGGTGGAAGGAGTAGCAGCAGCAGAAGGGGTGGCAGCAGAGGTGGAGCCTCCAGGAGTGGCACCCGAGGCACTGGCAGTCCGTTTCCGACGAGCCTCATCGAACGGCAACAGCCACTGCTGGTACAGTTGTTTGAGTTGCTGGGGCGCGTCAGTCTCATGGGGTTGGAAACCCATCTGGCGAGCCACGGTGGGCCACTGGTTGTTGTTGGAGACCATCTGGAAGCCCTGGTTCTTCATGACCGCGAAGAAGAGGTTGACGTGGGGGATCTTGCGCTGGCCGACCTGCAGAAACGGGCCCATGGGCGAGCCGCGTTTGGCGTGGAACTCCCGCAGCGCCTTGTTGTACATTTCCACCTTTTTCTGGTTGGCTTCCTGTTGCGACTGGGGCTGTCCCTGTTGCTGGGGAGGCTGGCCTTGACCCTGTTGCTGAGGCTGCTGAGGCTGCTGCTGCTGCTGCTGCTGCTGAGGACCCTGTCCTTGCTGGCCCTGCTGATCACCAGGAAGCTGCACGCCAATCTTCTGGGCAAGCATTCGTGCGGCTTGGGGGTGCGACTGGCTCAGCTGCTGCAACATGGCGATCCGTTGCTGGGGCGGGGCAGCCACAATGCGCTTGTGGAACGCCTGCATTTGCTGTGGGGTGATTTGTCGCTGCTGCTGCTGCTGTTGCTGGGGAAGCTTGGCTGCGGTCTGGCCGGGAGACTGGCCCATGGGAGGGCCCTGGGGACCTCCAGGGGGCACGTTACCCATGTTGGGGGTGCCCTGGTGCATGGTCTGAGGGGACATTCCCTGAGGAGGGCCTCCTGGGCCACCTGGGCCTCCGGGGGTTCCTGCTCCCTGCTGAGGAGGCATACCCTGGGGCCGGAAGAACTGGCCGCCCTGGTTCTGCGCGCCCATGTGGCCCATCTGAGGGCTGCCCAGCTGCGGAGAATGATGGATCTGCGGCGACTGGGTGGTGTTGAGCGCGGAGGTGGGTCTGGAGCGGGGGTTGAGCGAGGGAGAGAAGATGTCTGAAGGAGACACGTGAGGGTTAGCCACCGAGGGAGGGTTACTGGGGGTATGTGTCTGGGGCGTGTTTGTGCTTGTTGGCTGGCCCGAGAAGTTGCCGCCGCTGTTTCCCCCAGTATTGGCGTTGCTGTTGTTGTTGTTGTTGTTGGCACCACTGATGTCGTCGAAATCCTGGGACTGGAAGGGCGATTGAGAGGCGCCGAAAAACGAGCCATCCATGGTGGAGAAGTTGGGGTTGTTGCCTCCCGTCATGTTCATGTCACCGTCGTCGTCCATGTTGAGCATGCCGTCTTGGAGCCACGACATTTTGACCGATACTTGTAGCTTTGTCTGCTGGTGGGACAGGTATGTGAGCCGTGGTGAAAGTGACTTTTGGCGCGTTCCTTGTTGGGAGGAAGCCGGGGGGCTTATGTAAGCCAAATCACGCGATGTGGGGTGGTGGTGGGAGTGGTGAGTGTGAGTTTCTGATTAGTGATGGGGTGGGTGAAGGGGGTGCGATTGGCAATATATAGATGGAATTACCGACCACACCAACGGAGTCTTTGTGAAATAGTTCAATGGTATCACATGCGCTCGTGCCCCCACAACCCCCAAATCGCGTCTTAACTATACTCGCAACCATACACTCTAATTAGGCTAATTATGCGATGCAATTTATTTAGGCGAAAGCCTTTTTCATCTTCACACGACACCATCTACAGTATCGCCACAGTACTCATTCAACATGTTCATCTCGGCAAAAACATTCATCATTGCCCGATCCACCTTCATGTGGTCGCTGGCATACTTTCTATGGACTGATCCAGCTGTCATTATCGACAACATGTACGTCAACATTGTCGGACAGGCCATGCAGTTGGTGAGTGATCTAGGAGGATGGAGACTTGGGAAACTGGGGTAGAGACAGTGACATGGGTGTGCCGCGTTTGCGACTGTTGATTCTATTGTCACACAAAGTTGATCTACATTCAGATTGAGAGGAGTGCAGACGTTGGCACTGTTCTGATCTGATGTGCAACATCCAGTCTGTCATGACAGTTAAGCGCCTCAGAACGTTTCGAGAACTGATTTTACCGTTATAGGCACGACTGAGAGGCCATCAGCACAAAGAATGTTGCCACCGACCCACCCACAACATTGCTAACACAGGCTCCTCTGAAATTGGAAAACGCCGAACCTCTACTCGGACTCGTGGCATACCTGCTGACCATGGTGGGAGTGTCCGACGTGGCGCCCCTCAACGGACCCTACCTCGAGTACTTCTACTCCATCATGCCTTTGCGGGTCATCACTCTGTTCGCCATCATCGCATACTGCGCCTACGGAAACAGTATATACCTGTCCAACTCGATGGTCTTCTCCATCGTCTTCCTCGATCTGCTTTTCAGCTTCTTCACCTACCTGGCTCTGCGAGAGGAGCGAAACGAGTATCTCAAGAAGAAGATCCTTGCTGTTCAGGCCACTCAGAAGGATCAGGAAAACATGTAAGTTGAAGGTGAGAGAAATGATGAGAAGAGTGGCGCGAACGAGCGACAATTGCTTAGACCTCTGCTGAAGGACTATCAGGCTGAAGAACGCCGTTGCCTGGAGCCATATCAAATCTCAGGCCTTTGCTCTGCTCAAAGACCTGCTGAAAGACCTACTTGAAGACCTGCTCAAAGATTTTCAGACTTGTTCGAAAGACTCAGCGTGGATTGCCAGAAGGACCCCAGACATATAGATGGAATGGTAGCCAATAAATGCATTTTCATGAATCACTACAATTACATAGCCATCTGGTACTGTAGCTATCACGGGCAGAGCTATTTGAATAACACGTAAAGCAACTCATGATGTAGTGACGATGTCTCAGAACTTGTCTCAGATTACAAGACAACCCGTAGTCACCGTCTACCATCTACATGCCACCAATCACTTGTAAGCATTCGCTCATCTCATATCTTGTACACCATATTTGATTCTATAACACTATCTCCATATATACAAATATGTCTCTAATAGCTCTCATCGTGTGTCTCGCTTGACTAAAACAACCACCACTTCTTTCGATGCAGCTCGGCAGCCTTGGCCTTGTACGACTCCATCTCCTTCCAGCAGTCTCGTCCCCATTCACAACCAGCCATGTTGACGAGGAAGTCTCGCGACTTCTCGTCGTAGAACAGCTGCTTGTCGTTCTCCATTTCGGAACAGGCTCCCGGGGGCAGACCGTTGATCTTTCTGAGAGGAACGAAGCCGACTCGGCCTCGGATCCAGGGCTGGTGGGTAAACAGGTACTCCAGCGCGTCCTGCTCCTTGTGCTCCCACTCCATGTGCTTCTGCTCGTAGAAGACGGGGTCCCACCACAGATCCAGGAGCTTGTCGGTCCAGTCGGATCGTCGGATGAAGAAAGAACCCAGGTTGAAGCCTCCACAGTCCTGGGTGACAATGAGGTCGACGGGCTGGTTGTAGTCCACGTAGGGGATCTGCACTGGCAGGTTGAGGGGGTTGAATTGGCCAGTCAGGTCTCGGTAGGTCTCGTTGTAAAGGTTGTTGAAAATGTGCTGGTCCAGCGAAATCTGGGGCTCCATGATGAGCGTATGCAGATCGAGCCACCAGAACCACTCGGCGTTGGGGAACTGGCGCATGGTCTCCTTGATGATGTCGACCTTTTGCCACGACTCTCTCCACTCGTGTGAGTATCGCTTCTTAAGACTCACGTCCTTGACTGCCAGGTGGTAGCCATGACGCTCGGCGTACTCTCGCTTGTTTTCAATGCTGCTTCGCTCGATGGCCCACTCCTTGGCTCCCTTCCAGTGCATGACTCCTCCGCCCTCGTTGGCCGCCAGAATGATCACGTACTTGCCCGAGCCCCAGTTGAAGTGCGGCACGAATGGCACGGCTGTGAAGAAGGACAGCAGCGTCAGCAGCAGGAAAATCACCACAAAGATTTTGCGTCGTATCAGGGCCGTGGCCAGACCCTCGATGAATCCCCCGACCGAAGCGATGATCCCTCCACGTTGCCGTCGCGACCACCCGCCCTCGGGCTTGTCCCACGCCGACACGGACGATTTGCGCCTCCAGTTCTGGCTCATGTTGTGTGTCTATCGGTTGTCGTTTGAGTAAAGAGGTGTGAGTGAGTGTGAGTGTTGATGTTGTGAGCGTGGTGGACGTGCCTGCAACTGTGTACTTTATTTTGGCTACAGTATGCTGATGTGAGAGAAAGTGGTGACCAACGTACAGCAGCTACTCTAGTGGGCTAGCTGTAGCTACTCCATGTTACATGACTATCGTGCGTTAGTCCGGCCTGAAAAATTAACACCCCGCTCCTAAACCGTCCTCTGCCGCTTTATTTCTTCCCTTGGATATCAGATAGCTACATGTCTTCAACGTCACAGAATTTTTCGTCCCAAAAACTGTGCATACGTGAAGGCCAGAGTATAGTTACGTCATGGGGGAGGACGACGATACAATGATGGTAGATCAATTAGGACGATGGGTGTTCAGGTCACGTGAACGGGAATACGCCAGTTGAAGCTACCAGAACGCGTAAAACTGCTGTGAAATGACAACCACCGTGTCAAACACACTACATCACCCTCCACTAACCACCAACCATACCTATTATAACTCACGGTGACAAAAACATGCTCAAACAGCTATGGTTACTTTTTTCACCTTTAAGCTCCATTGACGGGTCTTGGTGGATACGGCTGGTGGGCGGTAGGTAGAGTGGAGACCGGGAAAGACGCGCTCAGTAAGTACACATGTGATCACGTGTTAGTAGCGGTGGATTGTGGATCACGTGATATACACACACCAACTATACGTGACAGCAATCACCCCTTCCTTATCATCAACACGTGCCACCATACATGTTCTATCCTTTGTGTGTCCACATGTCCATCTTCAGGGGCAACCCTTTTCCACTGCCACACCTCACGCCTCGGAGGCAAGGATCGGCCTGGGTATGTACGAGATATGGGCGACGAACAGCGGCGAACAAGCGGGTTTTTGTACAAGTAGACAGCTACCAGTGAGTTACACTTGGTAGGTAACAAAATCTGGCATTGATTTGAATGCCAGCAGGCCCACTATTTTGTCTCGGTGAAACGTTGGAAACTGCTGTACAACGTCGAAGAGATCAAAACATTGTGTCTATAACTTATGCATGGAATAGTGTATGGAATAGGATGAGAGGGTGGAAGGAGATATACAGAGAAGGTGTAGCGAATCATGTACAAGTACAGCCAGTACTGCTGTGTGTAGTGTATAGTAATTATCGCACTTCATCTCGAGGCCAATGCTGCACGAGCAGTTAGGGACTTGTCCTTCCACTAAGAGTGATTAGTAAGCAACCAGGGAGAAAGGTGGATTAGTCACGTGAATAGTGGTCTAGTGGGGTCACGGGCAATCATGTACAGTGGCTATGAAAACAAGATATCGGTGGTAGAGCGCATCCAATCATGATAATTGGTGAGGTGTGCTTGACGCCATGCAGGTAGTGGTCTAACTAATTTTTTTTTTGAACTATAGCTCTCAACATCCTCAGCATTGATCGTACTAAATAGAGCTAAGGCTCAAGTAATAGTGAGGCATGTTATGAGTGGAAAGTAAAGAATTAACTGATGCAACACACCAAATCAGGCACCATACAGAACCTGATGACTGTCAATACCGTACCAAATGGGCGGTTACTGCCGGGAAAGAGATAACACTTGTGAGATCGACTCTCCCCAGATCACGTGACTACTATAAATGGACTAAGACTATTGCCACCCTCTATTCCACCTCCCACCATTCTCCCCCACCATCTCATCTCATGCACCAAAAGCTTATTGGGAAAAATTATGTGGTGTGCATTATCAGGCTGAAATTATTCACATCAACCACTGTATACTTTTCACAACGACATCTACAATGGGATCCAAGGACAAGAGCAGCAAGAAGCAGGCCAAGGTGGCCGACGAGGTGGTTGAGGACGTGAAGGTCGAAGAGAACATCAAGACCGAGGCCGAGACTGAAGAGACCAAGCCTGAGAAGAAGGAGAAGAAGGAAAAGAAGGAGAAGAAGGATAAGAAGGATAAGAAGGTCAAGTCTGAAGAGATCAAGACCGAAGATACTGAGGCTGAGCCTGATGCTGAGAAGACGGAGACTGACAAAATTGACACATCAAAGCTCTCGAAGAAGGAGCGAAAGGCTCTGGAGTTCAAGAAGACCAAAAAGAAGATCGAGAAGGGTGAAGTGACTGTGGAGGCTCTCAAGGAAGAGAAGAAGGAGAAGAAAGAGGCCAAGAAGGCCGAGGAGGAGGAGAAGTCTGGATCCAAGAAGCGAAAGCGAGATGGCGAGAACGGTCCTGCCCCCAAGGCTGCTCGATTCATTCTCTTCTGTGGTAACCTGCCTTATGATATCAAGGAGGAGGTGATCGCAGACCATTTCAAGACCTGTACTCCTAACAAGATCCGAATCCGAGACGCCAAGGGATTTGCATTTCTCGAATTCGAGGGCGACGACGCTTCTCGACGAATGAACGTGGCTCTTCGAATGCATCACTCTACTCTGATGAGACGAAAGATCAACGTGGAGCTGACTGCCGGTGGAGGAGGCAACTCGTCCAACCGACGAAACAAGATCCAGGAGAAGAGACAGAAGCTGGACGACGAGCGGTCGGAGCGAATTGCTAACGAGGAGAAGGCCAAGGCCGAGGCTCAGGCCAAGGCTCGAAAGGACGAGAAGAAACAGAACCTGGCCTCTGCCCATAAGAAGGCCCATAAGGAGTTTGCTCCCCAGGCTAAGAAGCCTCAGACCAACACTCCTGGTGTCCATCCTTCTCGACAGGGTTTGATTCGGTAAACGGTGGGATAATGACATTTGATAGGCATATAGATTAATGGTAATTGATAATGGAAGGTGGTGGTGGAAATTGAGTGATCCACCGCATGTTCAGTAAAGGGTGCCAGAGAGTTCCTCGTGAGTACAGCCATAATCACGAGAACTTATTGGGGAAGCCCTTGAAACGAGGCGAATTCTCATACGAACACATACACTATTCCCGGGGCTTCGACACTGATTAAGACAGGATCAATGAGACAGGGCTACTTGTTCGGTAGTGAGACACATGGGGATGGTGCAAACCAAAGCAACTGAGTGTTTGATACAGCAAGAGTTCGTCCCAAAACTGGTTCAAACAAGTCTCGTGTTGTGAGCGCTCGTACCCAGTCTCAACCCTCACTGGATCGTATTTGGCAACGATACTCTAAGAATGAGGGAATTGGAACAAGTCAGATGTTCGCGATATCCGAAATCCAAAGGCGTTAGCGAGGTTCCAGGTCTGAACTTATAAAGATCTTACCCATGACTCGCGCACATCCCTGAGCATTGTGGATACGAGACTTAGACTCCCCAGCCAGCTACGGTATGTGTTTGTAGAGTTCGATAGACTGTATGGCCAGGCGGTTGGGGCAACTAACATTTGTATCTAAACACTTTTACTCTACTCCGTACAGAACACTGCACTGATAGGAATGTTCAACTGCAGCTATGTTGTCAGTTACTCGCTTCGTGGACAACTGATAAGCGTGTATCTGGAGAACCAGCCAGCCTTCAACATTCACCACACCTGATAATCAAGCTAATCCCTCAACACACCACAGCTTGAATTGGAGTCTTACTCCGGAAAAACATGATACATTCCTCAATCTGGTCCATGAAACACAGATGGTCGCTTTCTTGGCGATGTTTAAACCGCCGCCCGGTGACTTCGGCTACACGACTCATAGCCAGCCGGGCAGTGCTCCAACGTTGAGACGCCCAAGGTTGGCTGGGGTGCGTGGACTCGGGCGATAGACTCTCGGATATACGCTGGTAGTATACTCACGCAGTTTAATTTGAGCGTACCTACCGTACACACAGTCTGCTGCTCTGGTGGAATACGGTGAGGTCAGAATGTGTACTGAGGGAAGAGGGTCTGGGGGTTGGAGGATCTGAGGGAATTGCACAGGGGCTGAGGGAATTGAGATAGAGGTCTGTTTGAACGCAGAGAGAGGGTGATTCATTTTGAGCACCGATTGCACCCCTTACATCGCTGCCCCCACACCACCTCCCACTTACAGTCTGTTTACATCCCTTGCATCCTGTATCGTTCAACGCGTAGTTATTCACGCGACTAACTCAGCACAAACCCAGTCGCACTAACTCGGAGGCACTAACTCAGACCTAAATTCAGACATCCTAACTCAGATGCATCCTAGCTCTCGCGATAGATGGATTTATCGAACAGTTACTCTGGGTCGAGTGTTACAGGGTCGACTCCGTGGCGATGTGTGCCCTTTTGTCGATCAGTGCGTGCTGTATAGAGAAACACCTGTTTGTCTTTAGGGCGTCTAGATCAGCCCATATGTCGAAAATAGTTAGTCTAGTTAGTCAGGGGTTTACACGCCAAGGTCAGCCGCATCATCTGGGAATGTAGGATGGGAGGGGTAAGATCGAGATGAAGATGAAGAGGAAAATGAACAGCGTACGGACGTACTCGTGTAGATGACTGCCATTATGTCACACGGCTAGATCGCTCATTACCATACCGGTACCTACTCTCATGATGTCTATTCTCTAATAAATAATGCTACTACACAGTGTGGTAGACTTTGTTGATGGCGGTGCCCAGAATCTGGGTGAAGTTAGGAGGGTTGGGGGTGGACCAGGTCTCATGGCCGGACCAGTAGTAGTATGCTCGGTTGGCCAGCAGCATGGAATTCTGGGGCAGGTAGAGCAGCGCAACCATGAGCAGAATGGCGACCAGCACAATGACCACATTGCAGAAGCCGGCTTCCAGGGGGGTGATCATGCCCACGGTGAAGTGCACCTTGTAGGTGTAGTACCACTGGCCGATGAACGACGACGAGTAGGGCACCACGTCTTCTTCGTCCAGCAGGTGTTTGACGTTGTTGTTTGAGTAGTACATGTTGTGGAGGGGTGGGATGGGATGGATACTTGTGTCGTGTGGATGAAGGATTTACTCAAGGACGGAGTTATGCTGAGACGGGGAGAGAGGAATGTGTGGACTCGTGAGGTGCTCTTGGATGCTGTTCCCGTAGATGCCGGTGTTCGTAGATGCTATGCAATGGCTTTGGTTTTTTGTCTGATCACCTCAGGGTCGGGGAAGGAAGACAAGACAATATATAATAGTGTCGGTCAAAGGGTCGGCTTCCGGATTTTAGGCGTTGGTCGCGTCTTTCTGGGAGGGCTCGCGTTTTTCGATTTAATCTTGTGTAGCAGCAGGAGTAACTTTGGCGCGTGCAGACTAGGGGTGATGATGAAGTGGTGAGTGTGTGAGTGATTGAGATGAGAGATTCTGCTTTCAACGAATCCAACGAGTTTTATACCAACCAACGACTATTGCTACACCTATAAGTGAGAGCTTTTTCCGTGCTACAAACTAGCAGTTGCCCTGAAGCGGACTTTGGCTTTGGGCGCTTCGGGCCAACTGCGTGGCTTCTTTGTTGGGTCTGCATAGGAGCAAACCTAGAAAAAGTCCAACGGGGCGCAGCGGTAGGGTAAGACACGATGGGGGAGGTATCAGTAGAATATGAACAATAACTCGTATAGTAAGGATAAGAACAGTGTAGGGCGCGTTATGCGATGAGCTTCAAATGGATGTTTGGAACGAGCAAATAGTACGGCGACCGCGGTCTAGTGACCCTTGTCTCCACCTGTCAAACCGATCCCCCTACAAACACGCCAAACTCTACAATTACGGGGGATACTTGAGTCGAGTGTGCCAAGAGAAAGACAAGACCGAATAGGCAAAAAGTGGATCGATGGGCTCGACTTGAACGAGGTGTACATGCTGTAGCTACAACCGAGGAGCACTGACAGGGACGATGGTGTCATTCAGTCACGTGACCATTGTGCTGTTGGTGATGGTGGTGGTCCGACACAGTCCGTTCTTATTCCTACCACCGCTCCACCAATAGTTAGCCATCCACACAATGTATACTTCACCCAATACAGACACTCAACAACACTGGCTTATCGATGATCTGCTATTTGTTGGTTGGCTCTCGGCCGATTGATTAACTTTGGCGAGTCTGCGAAAAATCTGTTGGAAAACACTGTGCAGTGTTGGGTCTTGTCTTGATGTCCTCAGGCAGGAGATATTCCGTCAGGCAGGGGTGCTCTACAGGCCGATACCGCCGGACAGTCACTGTAGCCACACTGGAGCTGTATCATTATCAACAGCTTGCGTAACGCTGTAAACAGAGCCCACCTCTTGCCGTATAACAATCCTTTAGCGAGACTCACAGTCTCAAACTATGCTTGAATACGACAGTTGCGCGATAACTAAATTTCGATCTGGCGTGGCGATGATGGCAGACAGTGGTATGTCCAGTTATTAAAACGGTATTTGGGGAAACTGGAAAACTGTGATAGTGGAGACTGTGTCAGTGGAAGGGCAGTGCCATGAGCAACGTCAACAGATATTCTGGCACTGTAGTTTCTCCATCCTGTCAGTGCTCCTAACACTTCAGTGCTCTAGTCCACAACCATACTCCTCGGAGACCGACTTATAATAAGTCATCCTACAGTAATTACATCATAGTCGTGCCAATCCCAACAAGCCCATGACCGTTGTATTAAACCAAAACCGGCTTTGCTCTTCGATCGCTGGGTTTCTCCCGCAACTTCTCCCGCAACTATCCCAGTCAGCTCTCTCCCATCCACGTGCTCGCTGGTCGGGGCCAAACAAACGCCGACCTGATATGGCCGGTCCAACTGTTATGCGACTCGTGCGTCATGCCGATGGTACGGCCAAGAAAACGCTGCGGATAAAAAGCAAAGCCAGGAGAAACCGAGCCAGTGGAAAGCCACATTGCAGGAGGATATCGACACCGTTAAATACCTCCAGCAGAGAGTAGCCGTTACACTGGTCTCTTCGAGTCTATGCCATCACCACTAACAGTGCTTATAACCTATTCTGGCCCTCAGCCCTTAGCCTACCCACCAACAACCCGTGCCTATGCTATACACAGTCCAGTCCAATATGTACACACGGTGGAAACCACCAACGCACACTAATTAGCGCGTAACCACATACCGTACAAGTCGTTAGCCAGTACACCGGTGACACTAGCTTCCCGTCCACCCACACGCTACAAACGGTGGAACTTCCACAACAGCCGCAGCTCGTATACCTCACCCAACCGTATCATAATTTACTCGTCAACGCACATCATCGCACATCATGTTTCAAATCTGAAATGTCACTGCGGACCTCTACACCCACAAAGGTTACCCTACCAACGGTCCGTACACGCCAAGATCCAGCCGTGCACAATGTGAAAAATCAACCCCGCGATTCTCTCTGTTGATAGGACAACCATGGAGCTGCATGCGCACTTAGAATACTTTTACGAGACCAATTTTTACTGCAAGGGGGCCGGTTGCTCGTAGCTGCCCTAGATCTGGCACAACAAAGGCCCTGTCTTCGCTGCATTCCATACAGACTGACCAATCAGCACCCATCATCTACATCGTACATCCCTACAAAGTACGCGCGTGTGTGCGTACATCATTCCAAACACATCAATTAACTAATGAGTGGAGTTCTAAGCTAGCGGGTTCCTTTTTCAGTGGGTGACCAAGGCGTAGCTGTCATTGGCAGAACACGGCAGTATAAGCCGCAAACCGTCCTGCCAACAAAACAAGTAGTGTTTGTTTAGAGCGTTTCTGAAGAAAGTCTTGGGCTATCGTATCAGCACAAGACTCAATCTGGAGGGAAGTTGGGCCCCGCCAGATTTATAGCGGCACGTGATTTTGGTTCTCAAGAGGGGGGTTATCAGAGCAGGAAGACTAGACGAACTGGTTAGAGAATCACACAGTTCTTCTTCTTTTTCTTGGGCTGAGGGGGTGTCAGCACGGCGTGGATGGCCTCGTCGAACACTGTCTTGAGTCCCTTCTGGGTCAATGCCGAACACTCAAAGTATTTGACGGCGCCAATGTCCTTGGCACACTTTGCGCCTTCTGCATATGTGATAGGGGTTTGTCGCTTGTCGGCCAGACGCGCCAGAGTCTCACTGTCGTTACGCAGGTCCAGCTTGGTGCCGACGAGAATGATGGGCGTATTGGGGGCGTGGTGGGAGATTTCGGGGTACCACTTGGTCTTGACGTTTTCAAACGAAGGGGGCGACACCAGCGAGAAGCAAATGAGAAACACGCCCGTTTGGGGGTATGACAGAGGCCGCAGTCGGTCGTAATCTTCCTGGCCCGCGGTATCCCACAGTCCGAGATTTATCGGTTTGCTATCCACCATGACATTGGCAGAGTAGTTGTCGAACCTGGGTTAGATAAGGGACGATTAGAGGGACGGAGGGAGCCTAGCTCCCATGGTTGCGGATACTTACACGGTGGGGATGTACTCGCCAGGGAAGGCGTTTGTGGTGTATGAGATTAGCATGCAAGTTTTACCGACGGCACTGTGTTAGTAATGAGGTGGTGTTGGAGGTGGCGCGAGCGGTCGTGGTGTAAGAACGGGCTGAGTCACGAGCTACACAGACAGCGTCACGACTCAGGCAATTGCGCCTCTGCAATCGCTCTGCAATCGCTCTGCGACCGCTCTGCAATCACTGTTGCAATCAAAGACACTTACCCGTCGCCGGTGACGACACATTTTATGCTCTGCATTCTGGGGCTGGTAGCGAGAGTGGGTGTGTTTGTTTAACGGCCAAAAGAGTCTGCGTGGGTGTGTGGTCGTTAGAGATGATCGATAAGTCTGTGGCGAGTATATCGATTCTGGCCTTTAGTGCAGGGGGGCGGATGTAACAGGTAGTGTAGTGAGTGACGCAAAGTCGGAAGGGGGGAAAAGGGCGTGTGTAGTGAAGGGAGAAGTATTTACAGGGGCGTCGTCGTGCAGTAGAAGAAAAGGAAAAAGGGTGGCGTTGGATGTGCGAAGAGGAGCCTGTACGAGTTCCTTTATATGTAGGTCAGGACGGGTTTGTGTCTGTGTGTATTTTCGGCGTCCGCTGTTGTTTTGTGTTTTGGGGTCGTGGGGTGGTGTGCAAAAGAAGGGGTGTGGTTTGGGTGGTGGTGAGCGTGTGTCTATCTTAGATTGGGTCCTAAAGTCCCAAGCGAAAGATTTGAGGAAAAAGACAACTTCAACGGGGGCACAGGAAGGGGTTAATACCTTGTGTGGGAGCGACACACCGAGAGATAGAGAGAGAGGGAGCTAAGCACGCAGCTGGGTTGCAATGTTGGAGACGTAAAAAATACCGGCAGCTTGGGTTGGGTGCCGGTTAGTATTTGTATACCTTGTCCTAATAGGGCAATTTCGCCTACTCGGGTTATATGCACTCTTGGTTGGTTAGGTGATACATGAAAACACAACAACAACATTGTCGCCCCAGAGAGACCGGGCCACAGGAGTGCTTGTCTGCCGTTTGTGTTTGTGGCCTTGTTCCACTTGGAAAGACTCGCCGGTCGTCAGACAAGAAACTGCTGCCACAGCACGAGCATATACCGTACAATCGCACAGTAGCCTCAGATCTGCAGATCGATCTGGAGGAAAGGAGAGGGGAGGAGAGGGAGTGGAGGGTGTTGGAGAATCACAGGCCATTCTCAAACCTCACACACACTACAGTAGCGGCCGTTGAACTAGTGGGCAGTGGGCCCTATCTACAGCTTCCTGACACGCTTTCAGGTCCCCTCGGTGGAGAAACCTCAAGTCTGGCTGGCCCGATATTTTTACCCTTTAGACTCCCGTTAAAACACGAAGGTTGTGTTTCGCGTGCGGGCCGTGAGACGTTGGGGGTGGTGCAACCCCAGCACTTGTCGATTTGAAATGGGAGAGGGAAAGAGAGAGAGAGAGGAGAGTGTCTGAGACTCTGACTCTCGGCCTCTACAAGTAGTCTCTCTTCCTGCCATATTATCGCCCTACCAGCCAGCCTATAATCTCCCTTCTCTAGCCCCTCCATCCCCTATTCGTCGTCGCTTTTTCAAACACTGAAATTTCAGCACAACATGCAATTTCATGCAGAGACTAATAAAAGGTTATGTTCAGGGGAGTGGGGGGATTAGCAGCTCGAGATATGGGCTGTTTGTGGGTCGTCTATTCCTCACCTGAGTGGTAGACACTTGGGTGTGTGGCTGTCAGTAACACTCATCTTCTTTTACTTACTCTATAGCGTACCCATTCATTCACTTCAGACTCCTCAAATACACTCCCAACGGCGGGCTAACTAAGACAAAGTGGACGAGTGAGGGCTTCTTTATTCTGGTGTACTCTGAGACAAGCGGCAGTCTGGAAGGAAGACGGAAAACCGTCGCACAGAATGTACAAAGTGGATGGGGCTCTGCAAGGTGGCCAAAAGTGGATATTAAACGAGATTGCAACAGCTGGAAACTGCACACCTTTGGAAATTACCATACCCATAATTTCGCGGCAAGCACAGGTAGTGTTACATTGACGATACGGAGTGAGAACGGAGCACCTGAGCAACATCGCCAAAAGTCTCTACAGGTAATTGCTTTTGCCACCAGTGACACAATCGCACACACAGTATAGCCGCCCCCAACTCTCCCCACACCGGCAGCTTTTCGGGTACCTTAACAAGCTGCACCAAGCCAGAGATGCAGCGGGCCGTTCAGCAAACTGTCAACATGTAGACATTCCACCCCTTGTCCTCCGATCGTACCTGTCGTACGCCCGATCCATTAATTTCAGACCTAATTGCAGCTACAGAGACACTCACGCAATACGCGCTCGTCTTCAGGACCGTATTCGAGCTCCTTTACACACTGTACCCTGGTACGACGTGTGCGTACTTGTACCTTGACCCCCTGCGCCCCTGACTCTAGAGCCCCGATCCGAACTTTCCGTTGGGCTGAGTGAGACACGGATGCTACAAATAGATGTGAGAGTGGGAGAGGCTGGAGTGATTCGCAAAAATACCCGAGGTATCTGAAACAGCTTTGAAACGGTAGTCTTGCGTTGCCCTCGGTATAGCTGTGAGGACCGATGATGCTTCCACCGGAACATGCAATACTGTGCTTACTTACCTCGTATCCATCAATGTCTTGTAAAGAACATTTTGAATAATATCCGGAGGTCGATCTGGATTCAATAGCTCAAATGCTCACGGACTAACCCAACTTTGGGGATCTCAGTTTTGGCTGTTCTCCGCGAACACCCTGTACACCTTAGAGCCGCGGTTTCGGTCGATAACGACCCTCTCATAGATAACACCGTTGTTCAATGATGGAAGAACACATCATCCAACAGCTCTCTCCTCCAACACACCTCTACGCCCACCTAATCTATAATGAATGCATTTAATAATCTAATTATTAGTGTATCTCAGTGTTGGCAAGGGTCCCTTGCTTCAAGCTCACCCAATCACTGCTTGGGCTTCTTGTACGCAACGGTCACCAACAACCCAATGCAGATCTTCCATAGATTGGAAGACGGATCCACCAACTCACTAACTGTCAATGTAGCGCTGGCCTCGGTCTCAATGGACGATGCCACGGGCTGAGGACCGGCACTGGGAAGCGCCCGGTAGTTGTCGTTCTTGTTGCTCTCCTGCTGCGACAGCCACTCCAGTCCGTTCTTAACGATGCGCTTACCAATGTTCTCCTTTCGCTTGTAGGTGGCAACCACAGAGTTGGCGTTGGAGAACGTGTACACGCCGGACTTTTCGGTGGTGATGAACCACTCCTGGCCTAGCTCGTCAATGAACGAGTATTTCTTGTACTTTTTGGTCTTACCCTTATCTCCACTGGGGATCTCGATTGCCTGGCCGACAAACGAGGGATTCACAATGTCTGACAGCGACTCGCTAAGAGACTGCGAATCGATAGACTGCTCCAAAGAAACGGTGCTAGATAGATTGAGTTCATCGGCGGGTTTTCGAGACGAATCATCGTAGCAGATTTGAAGAAAGTTATCGCGCTTCTCCACAATCGTCACTGGCTGTTCATTGATGTTGGTGTAGAACATGAACCGGTAGTCTTCATTCTTGACATAGTACGACTGAGCCTGGTTGGCCACCATATGATGCTGGGTGGGGGTGGTGGTCAGATACAGGTCTCTGGAGAACCGCATGACAAAGTATCGGTAATACGGATGTCTGGCAACGGTGGATGGAGCTCCGGGGCTCTTTCGGTCGGCCTCTTCGTTCCAGCAGTCGTAGGGCTCGGGAATCTCCTGATAAGGATCCGCAGGAGGAGACGACTGACGAGGAACGGCTGCAGGGAACCGATCGTCGATAGGGTACTTGTAACCCTTGGGTGGAATGGCGATGGAAGAGGATTCACGCTTCAACTCCTGCTCGGGACAACTGTCAATGAGAAACCGACCCTCGGGGTTAGAATGCAAGGAGGGATGGTCCACAGGGACCCGTCGGGGAGTCACGTTGGTGGTTTTTGTAGGAGAAGCGCCCAGGAGCTGGCCCGTGGGAGGGGTTTGCGAACGGGAACGCACGGCTCCAAAAGTAGAGGTGGACTCAACGGGAGGAGTCTCGAATGGAGTAACAAAGGCAGTATCGGAAGAGAAGTCGCTGCCTCCGTAGACGGGATGCATGTCTGCAGAAGGTAGCTTGACGAAACTTTGGGTATCTGAATCCGAGTCCTCCTCCGAATCGTGTCTCTCTGTGGAGGTGGCATCAGAGATTCCGTCATGTTCCAGTGTCGAGGCTCCAGGAGACATGGTGACCTCCTTTTTGACTGCATGAGTCAAATGGTCGCCCAACTGACCCAGACGTTTGTCACTAGTGATACTGCCTTCTTCAGAAAGTCGTCCCAAGACAGGACTCTGGCCAATCACGTCCCTGCTTCTGCTTCTGCTTCTGCTCTTGTCTCTCTCCTTCTCTAGAGTCTTTTCCTTCTTCTCCTTTTCCTTTTCGCGGTCTTCTTCCTTCTCTTCTTCTCCTCCTCCAGCAGCGTAAAACTCTTGGACGGCCTTACTGTCTCTGACCCGTTCGAGAGCAGCATAACTGTCGCGAATATGCTCCTCCCGGGCTGCCTGTAGCTCGTCGGGATCGGTGGGAAGGAGATCACGAGCCGATCCGCTGGGCTTGATGCCGATTTTCGAAAGCGCCTTGGACAGGTCTGCCTTGGACGACTCTCGCATGCTGATGTGTTTTGTTTTAGGTCGGGCACCGGCCACAGAAAAGCCCTCTGCACCAAGTGGAGGTGTCTTGTTGGTCATCTGAGTCACACTGGTGGCCATGGCTCCGCCCACGTCACTTTCGGTGTAGCCCCTGGTTCGGGCTGGAGCGGGGGTTTGGACTCCATACTGCACTGGTTTCCTGGAAACCGAAAACGAGCGGGCCGGACGAGAGTCTGGTGACGTGGAGGGTTCTGCCGTTGCTGCTGTCTGTGCACTGCTGTCCTCTCTGTAGGGTGACTCTTCAGGGGAACAGGGCATTGCGGGGAGAGGGTCGTTAGTGAAGGGGAAACACTCCAGCACTTTGCCGTCGGCCTGGGTGACCATATCGGGGTCTCTGAGTTTGCTCTGGCCCGTGCCCACGGGTTTCCGCGGCACCTGGATGAACCGTCGGTTGTGTTTGGGGTCGTTCAGATCCACAGACCACTCACTGTCTGTTTCCTCGTGGAATATCGATTTCATTGTGGTGGTAGTAATGTTTGATGTTGTTGTTGAGTAACTGGCAATGTGATGCTATTAGATCGCCGTCAATAATGCTGCTTGTTGTTTGTGTAACTGTCGCTGTTGTTGCTGTTGTTGCTGTCTGTGTAATTGTCGCGGTGGCCACTGATCTATGATCTCTGATGTGGTGTGCTGTCGCTTGCGTCCTCGTAGCTGCTCCGGTTTCGCTTGGCACAGGGTCGTCTGCTGGTCGTCGTCGCGTGCGCCACCTCCTCTAAACACCCTTCAGCCGCCTGTTCAAGAAAGTGAGAGAGTAAGCTCTACTGTGCTCAGCTCAGAAGTAGTCGTGGATGGGATGGTCTGTACTCCGTACTGTAGATATAAGAAAGTTTGCCTAGCACAGTGGATGTGCACGGTGGACCAACGCTAAATTCACCATAATACTTTGTTCGGGTTATTTTTAGGTGCGGCTGTGTCAGCCCATAGGCACATCTCAGCGGTGTCCATACAAGAACATACAGTGGACAGGTATACTGTGCAAGTAGAGATCTCCATATATTACCAGTTGGTCAGGTTTAGTCATTGAAATATTAAGGCGGAGGTTAGCAGCAAACCCTCTAGCTGCGGCTAGTAGCGGCTACGAAGTTAGTCGTGGCTAGCTGTAACGTTTTTCACGTCAATTGCCTTCAGCACGTCTTCAGCTCGCTCAACATTTATACACTCTTATCCCTTGCTATAGTTTGTTGTAGAAGCAACCTGGCCGTCACCACACACGTCAGAACACCCTACAAGTGTCAGTTGGTCACATATCCCGTGTCTCGCCCATCAAGTATTTATATCTCACCCCTCCCACTTGAGTCTGAGACAAAACACGCCGAGTTGGGCTCGTTTGGAGCCACTCACTTTTGGCCCAAACTCATGCACCCCTTAATGGTGGTGGAGGCTGAGCGCGGAGGCGCATGTAAGGCTTTGGTGTTCGCTAACAACGTGGCGAAAGGTAGATGTGGTGGAACATTCATGACCTAGAAATGCAGGCCTCATAAGGTGAGCTGAGATGAGCCCCTTCTTTGCCACCGAGGCCAATAAGAACCCGGGGACAGAGAGTCTAGAAGGACCCCTCTGCACAGAGTTCAGGGCAGTGCATAATCGGAGCTACCATCCGAAATGGCAGGTTCAAGGGGGAGATGTGGAGTAGAGATGAGACGCGAATAAGTATGGGTAAGATGTGGATATTTCAGACGCTAGAATATGGGAACTGTGGCTCTAGCTGTTGCCACATTGCTCATTAAACTCTTTTATCATACCCTACGACTTGTACTAACCCCGTTATCGGACCCACATTATGCTCAGACTCCCACAAGACTAAGACAGATGAGTTCATTTTAGCACGTCTCACTCTTCTCTGCAACGTGACGACATGCATTGAAAGAAGGAAGGAAGAAACGGCGGGCTCTTTGTTTGAACTTACTACGCGGTGGCGGGAGTCAGCAAGGCCAAGAGATTTGTCAGCTTTGCCAAGATGCTCGTGTATCATCTGGCTTAGACACTGTCTCTGAATGTTCTGATTGCTCTGATAGCTGCATCAGCTGTCACTTCAACAAAGGCTCATCCAGATCATCATCTCAAGAAGCTCACCAGATGCAGTACCCTTTCTCTTCGGATGATTCTAAAGATAGCTGAGTCACTCAGACACGTTTCTTAGAACATGTCTCACAGACACCACTTACTCATGTCCTTCACTCGGTTCAGCTAGTGGTGGCCGTAAGGACCGTTTGTTACTACTACAGTAGTCGGGCATTATCATTACCATCAATTACTGTGTCATTACTCATTACTATCGTTGCCGCACCTTAAGGCAGCTCCTTCACGTCACTATCACTAGTCTTCTTGATAGGAGCCATGGAAACCGTCTTATCCTCCAAATCGACCACGGCATAAACTGACCGCAAAAACGTGCCGCCGAGAATGTTCCGGTGGTTGGAATTGTTGTTGGTGGTGATACCAAAGTAACAGCCATCGTCAAGATCAGACCAGTTTCGAGACACAGGGATAATGAGATCCGAGCCATTGATGTGGAGATCCTGGTCCCTAAACTTGAACGAAACATCAAACTGAGGAGGCATGCACGAAATCTGGTAGGCTCCCTGGTTCTCAAGAAAGTCTCCAACAAACACAGGCAGCTTCATGAACACTCTGTTAAGAGTCTTGTCGTCGAGATAAGACAGAGTGCTTCCTGTATCGAGCAGAGCGTGTTGATCCCCTTCATCTTCAGGAGAACACAGAGTACCCGAGACTCTCACTTCGGAGTAATCCACCTGTATTCGCTTGTCGTCGGTCATCTTGTGTCTCACCAGATCTCCCTCATACTTCGCCTTGTCGTATCCACCAAAGATAATGTGTCCGTTGTCGTCATCCAGGTACAGTGAGTAGCCCACTTTGTTAATATGGCCCGCCTCCTTGAGTGCCTCAGGAAGATTGGGGTACTTGTTCTTGGTGAATTCGAGACTCTTGGGGCCCACTCCAACAATTCCAGTGAGAGGATCGACTCCAAAGGCGTCATCGGCAAGTCCAAACTGAAAGTTGGGGATGCTCTTGCCGCCCAACGAAACAGTATCCTTGGCCCATTTGCCCTTGGCGTTTCCTCCAAGGTAGTAGAAGGCAAAGTCCACGTCCATCTCATGGTAAGAGGAACTCTGGTTCTTGGTGAATTGGCCGGTGTAGTCACAGGTGCCGTAGCCACAGTCATAAGTGTCGTCCTTAGAGATGACCCACGTGTCACTGCTTCCAGTATCCAGTAGCAGCCGGAACTTTTGGCCTGGACTTCCCAGCTCTAGTTCGGTTGTGTAAAAGGTCTGTTCGTTCTTGAGAGGAGCAACGATAGGAGAAGACTTGGGTGAGCCGGACTCGACGTTCACAGCCAGAGTAGAGGAGGAAGCAATGGGCTCTCGAGAAGCTGTGACGGTTCTAGTAGCTGTCACTGCTGCTGCTTCAGCTGTGAAAGCGTATAGAGCGATTGTAAGGAGTGAGAATTTCATGGTGGTGAGCAGGCGTGTAGCTACGAGTCTACAAGAGCTTCCCGGTCTGCATATATATTACTGACTGTCGATAAATGTCAGCCTACCGTGACTACCGGCTTGTTTTGAAGATCTCTGAATAACGTTGAAGATGATTGAGTTGTGGTGTGATGGAAAAGACAAGCTATATGACAGGTGATCAGAGTAAGGTAATCAAAGAGGCCGTTTGCAGGTCCACTACCTCTACCTCGACTAACCGGACCACGAACTCCCTATCTCAATTCCACTTCTACTCGCCATCTTGACGACGCCAAAATCACACGCAATAACCGCGCCGATCACTGAACCTTGGTCGAGATAGACATACGATGGACACGAGATGGACATATAGGGGAGAGCTGTAGAGGTGGTAGGTGAGAACAAGTGGCTGATACGAAGATCGCTCCACAAACAATAAACAGCCGTCTTCAGCAATAGGCACCTTTGTGTAGTATATACTCTTGTTGCTATCGATCTAAGTGTACCACCTGAACACCCCTTCAAGGGTACCTGAGACTGACATGGGAAATGCAAGGTACATCCGAAGCAGCCGACACGTTTCTCGACAGAGTCTCAAAGGTGCGTCTGTGGGCCGATCTGAGAGAGCTGAGGTTGTCTTATATAGACCATCTGCAAACGCTACCTCTACTAACTACTATCTGGTACCACACCCTGTTGGTGTACAATTCAAATGCTTATATTAATAACTTATGTGTGTCCTGGTCAGTCCTCCTCTTCCGTCCTCCTGATAGCCTTAGTAAAAACTACCACCCTTCATGTAATTTTGCGACTTGGGCTTGGTTCCCACGGACTTGAACTTGGCCAGGAACCGGTTTTTGAGACTCTGCTGCTTCTGAGTCTCGGACTCCTGCTGTTGCAAGTACTTGGCGCTCTTCTTCTTGGACACAGACTCCGTTGAAGAAGTAGTGCTCATGGAATTCTGCTTCTTCTTTCGAATGAGACCGTGGAAGTTTCCGTTGGGTCCAATGATAGTCTTAAGTTCCTCGTCGTCCTCGGTTTCTCGAACAACCACGGTTCGGGAAGGTCCTAGACGCTCCAAGTAGTCCTCATCATCGTGCTCATCTGCAACTGTGTCCTGTCGAGATGCTGTGAGATCAATGGTAGAATGAGTCTGGCCGGTAATGATAAGATCGTCATCAGACTCCATGTCGGAGTTGCCCTGGGGAGACGAGGGAGGCATCTCAACGACAGACTCCTCACAGAGAAACGAGAGAGTCTCCTGAATAGACGGCTTCTTCTTGGTCAATGCAGGACCCTGTCGTTTGAGAGATGCTGCTGCTGCCGAGGGTTTAGTGGGCAAAGCAAACACGTCATCTTCTCCATCCTCCTCTTCACTGTCTGTATCCTGCATGGCTCGGATGAAAGCTGCGGCCTCGGGGTTCTTGGCCAGATCCTCCAGGTTGCCAGCCTCCAACATTCGCTTCTTCTTTCGCTCAGACAGAATTCGTCGCTTTCGACGCATCTCGTCTTCGTCCTCGGAGTCTGAGAAGTCGAGATCCAGGTTGTTGGCTCGCTTACGTCGCAAACCACCATTAGTCACGTCATCCAGCAGCTTCTCCACCTGCTTGGCATCGTCGTCAAGATCCTTCTGCAGATCGTACTGTCGGTTGGCCGCGTAGTTTTCTCGATCCGCTCCGGCCTTTGTATCGTCGACCATTCGACCAATCTCTGCCAGATCTTCAGGACGAGTAGCCTCCTCGTCACTGGCTCCTCCAAGACCGGCCCAGTCATCGTCAGACTCCTCGGCCTCTCCGTCCAGCAGTCCTGAATTGGCCAATCTAGCCCGCTCTCGACGCTTGTGGGCAGCCTCGTCAGCAGCCAATTGTCGCAGGTACGCAGAGTTGTCTCGAGCAGGTGAGGAAAGAGGAGAAGGTGAATCGGCTGTGATTCCAGAGATGATATCGTCGACAGTATCGGGGACAGGAGAAGCAGCCTTAACCGCAGGAGCGTCATCGTCAAGCTCAGGGAAATCAGGCTGGGTGTCTGGCTCTTCTTCCTCATCCTTCTTCTTCGCTTCCTCTTCGTCTTCACTAACAGCGTCAACGAGAGCCTGTTGAGCACGAAGACCGTCTTCATCAGACAAGTCAACGTCCATATCTCCCTCATCCTCCGAGTCAGGAACCTCGGCTCCTTCCTCCTCTCCGTCATTGTCAAACCAGTCGTGGTCTGACTCGGCAACAGAGTCGTACTCTTCATCACGAGCCCGTTTCTGTTCTCGCTTCTCACGATCGGCAATCTCCTGCTGCTGTCGTCGGGCCTGGTCAAGCAACGACTCCACGGCCTCGTCCTCCTTGTCTTGCTCAGTGAGATCCACCAGTCCCAGCTGCTGGCGTTCTCGCTCACTGTCAGCCTTCATCTTGGCATGCTGCTTTCGAATGTTGGCTTTCATCTGAGAAAAGAAGTCGGGGCCCGCGGCGGGTTTCTGCGAAAAGGCCACAGGAACGCCCTGCTGCTGCATCTTTCGGAAAGACTCGGGTACCTTGTCTGCCTCTGCATCGGGTACAATGACAAGATCGTCGTCAGAATCAGACAGAGTGGACAGCAGCTGAGAGGGCCGCTTGGTGATGTAGCTGGCCATACGGTGAACGCCCACGTTGGCGAGTTTCTTAACTTGCTTCTTGTTAACTGATCGAGACAGAGAAGGGGTGGCAGGAGGCATCATCATCTTGGAGGGAGTCGTAGGAGCCTCCTTGACTTCTTGGGGATGGAGACCGGGGTCATTGGAAGTCAGAGGAGACGAGTTCAGATCAAAGTCCATTATGGAGTCGTCTGAGTGGGGAGCAGTCGGCTGGTGCTTTCCAGGTGTAGTTGGGGCGGCAGTAACAGGGGCAGTAACAGGAACACTGACTTCTGCGCTCTCCTTAAGGGCCATACCAAACCGAGCAAGCAGGTTCTGCTTAGTCGCCAGTCCAGTGGTGTAGACCTCCGGGGCCAGGTTCCGTTGTCGGTTGATTCGCTGGTTTTCCCGCTCAATTTCCTCCAGAGCCTTCTTGCTGGCCTTTCGAGTGGGTTTCTGCGAACTGATGACAGACACGTCTGCGTCTTCACAGGGGTCCAATTCGTCAACCGTAGACGCCAGACGTTCCTTGAGCGCGTTCACTCGCTGCTGAGACTCGTCTTCAGACTCTTCCTCCTCCTCTTCAGACACGTCTTCGTTGCCGGAAAGGTCAGACAGATCCGGAAGCACCTTCTTGAGTCCTCGGGTGTTGGTAGGTCCGGCTGATGCGACGGGAGAAGACGAAGAAAGCTCATCTTCCGAGTCCGAGTCGGCGATGACTCGGTTCCGTCGAGGTCGTTGTTTTGTAGATGTAGTAGTTTGTGTCGTGGGAGCGGATGTAATTGTGGTTGTAGTAGTGGCAACAGGAGATGCAATAGGAGAAGGAGATAGCAAGGGAGACATTGCTGCAGATACAACGGGAGAAGGGGAGGCCAATAGTGACTTGCCAGCATCTTTTTCAACTGCACCAGTCACAACATCGCCACTGTCACCATTCTCCACCTCGTCCACCTCATCAGGCTGAGTATCCATGTCGAAGTCGGGTTGAGTATCGGCCATGGAGTCAACGTCGGGGGACCCGATCTTCTTCTCTCGGGGCTTGTCGACAATTGGTTTCGAAAACGCCAACCCGTCCGCGTCATCCTGTGTATTGTCATCTTGCTGAGACGTGTCCTTGTCCTTGTCTGTGACACTGTCGAAGATAGACTTGCTAGACAGCTTCTTCTCGTTCAACAAACGAGAACGGTTCAACAAAGGCGACGACTCCGCCTCGGCCTGTGCCTTCTCGTCCTTTTTGCTCAGAAACTTGTTTCGTAGCTGCTCCACGTCCTCGTCCTCGTCACTGCTGTCTCCAAGATCAGCCAGCAGCTTCTTGACCCGCGAATTGGGCGACAAAAGAGGCGAGTTTGAGCTCATGACGGGTCCAGACTGAGTAGAGACGTCGGGACTGGCCTCTCGCGCACGTCCATATGTTCTCATGGGTGCACTCATTTTGGTCGATTGCGTGTATGTGTGGTGAAAAGACTCTCTTCTCTCTGCAAAGCTCCTGCAATATGCATATTCATTAAGGGCTGGTTCCGACGCGTCGCGTGAACTTTATTGGGTGAGTGGGAGAGCACGAAACGAATCAGAACAAAGCGGCTGAAAACGGTATTATCGGGGCAAAGCTGTAGTCAACGAAAAAATCCCTTTATTGGCATCAAATTATCTCTGGTCAAATTACCTCTGGTCACGTGACACTGTTGTTCATTCGCATTTTGGTCGACGCCGCCTCAACATCATCCCTCCAAATGCACCCAATTAGCCAACCTAATTTGGCTGTGTTGATCGTGAACGTGTGGAGGGCTGACGGGAGGTGTGTCAGTATTAACATCACGTGACAGGCAGGTAGTTCTGGTGTCCAAGTCACGTGGGGAACTCGGATTGGTGCTCAAATGTCACGTGAGCAAGTGGCGGACTGACTGTATAGACGGGACAGCTTGATTGTTACTGTGCCTGGAAGAGAGTGTAGCTGAGAACCGAATCGTTCTGTGTCCTGGTGTAAAGCCTCAGTAATTATCTCTGTATTGGACTATCCAACACGAGAGTTTTGAGACAGCGATGTCTCTGCTGTAAATTCACAGATTCAGAGCATCGTACTTCAACGAACTGCTGCGCCCTTACCTTCACCCGCCCAGCCAGATCGAGAGATACTTAGCCAATACAAAACGTTTCAGCACACTACTTCCACTATACCATACACAGCCCGCTACGGACCGATACGGACCGCCACTCACCTGTCAACTCATCGGCTTTGGCCTATAGCGCGCTACTTATACCAAGCCTTCTAACAGTCTCTTTATTGGCTTCCTTCAGTCTATAAGAGAACAGGCATATTACCGTTTAGACCAAGTTTAAGCCGTGCCTCATAGCTCCCGATAACGGCACTTTCCAGCGTCGCAGAGCACTATGGAGCACTTAGTAAGTCTGTAAGAAATACCAGAAAGTGGTCATGATCAAAATCGACCCTTTAACTGAATTTACTACATTTCTCTCTAACTAACCAACCCACATTATTGCCCCGTCTCCCCCCGCCCGGGCCCATCCTCTTCCACCGGCCTAGCCGCTGGGACCGACGGAAGAACCTTGTGTTATCTCTGCCCGTCGAAACCTTGTGCACTATCTGCGTGGGTAGATATAGTGCATTTGATCCGGATCGTGAAACTTGACAACACAACTCTCGACTCACTATGACCGCCTCCAACACCACTGTTTTCTTTGGCGCCGTGGTCAATCCCGTCGACAAGGCGCTGGAGTATTTGCCGCGGGCGGCTATCGGCGTCAGCAACGGCGAAATTGTCTTTTTCGACAAACAGTCTGACAGTGCCTCTGCCTCTGCTGCTGCTCACAACGTCAAGGACTTTGACGAGGTGGACATCTCGCAAACAACGTCGTTTTTCTTCCCTGGATTCATCGACACCCACATTCATGCTCCTCAGTACCCCAACAGCGGTATCTTTGGTAAAACCACACTTCTGGACTGGCTCACTACCTACACCTTCCCTCTGGAGTCGTCTCTCAAAGACCCCAAGATTGCTCAGGAAGTGTACTCAAAGGTGGTCAAGAAGACTCTAGCTAATGGAACCACCACCGCAGCTTACTATGCCACCGTCCACGTGGACGCAACCAAGAAACTCGCCGACATTTGTCTTTCCCAGGGTCAGAGAGCTCTGGTTGGAAGAGTGTGCATGGATCAGAACACCCCCGATTACTACAGAGACGCCAGCGTGGAGGAGGCCAAGAAGAGTGACCAGGCTGTTGTGGAGTACATCCAGTCGCTGAACAAGCCGGATCACATCCTGCCCATCATCACCCCCAGATTCGCTCCTTCTTGTACTGGTGAAATCATGGCCTGGCAGGGAGAGTACGCCCAGAAGAACAACCTGCACGTCCAGACTCACATCTCCGAAAACAAGGGCGAGATCGCCTGGGTCAAGGAGCTCTACCCCAACTGCAAGTCGTACGCAGACACCTACCACCAGCATGGACTTTTGACCGAAAAGACTCTTCTGGCCCATGCCATTCACCTTACCGATGAGGAGCTCAGCTTGGTGAAGCAGCAAAAGTGTGGACTTTCCCATTGTCCCATTTCCAACTCGTCGCTGACCTCCGGCGAGTTCCCCGCTCGAAAAATCCTCGACAGAAAGATCCCCTTTGGTCTGGGAACCGACGTCTCTGGAGGCTATGCTCCCTCCATTCTCAGCACAGCCCGACACGGTCTTCTGGTGTCGCGCCACGTGGCCATGAAGTCCGAAAACGACGCCGACAAGCTCTCTGTTGACGAGGTGCTGTACTTGGCCACTCTGGGAGGAGCCGAGGCGCTGAAGCTGGACTCCAAGATTGGTTCTTTTGAGGTTGGCAAGAAGTTTGACGCTCAGCAGATTGATCTCGAGAACAACGGCTCGCCCGTGGACGTGTTTGAATGGGAGCTGCCCGTTACTGAGGGCAACAAGCTCGAGAACCTGGTGCACAAGTGGTTGTTTAACGGAGATGACCGAAACACTGCCGCAGTCTGGGTCAATGGAGACAAGGTGGTTACCAAGTAGATATATAGATATAGAGGTTTGAATGGTATGATATTATTATGAGAGCATTGTACATACAGTATCGTAGGACACTTGAACAGGTAGCTTTACATTAAGCAATATTTCGTCACAATTGGCTTGAAAGCTCTCTGAAACTCCAAATCAAATCGAATAAGTCGACACGAATGCAGAAAGCTGTGATAGAGATGGAACACGATCAGTTTATAGGTATCGGCTCTTTAGACTCCATTCAGAGCACTAAATTCACCAGTTTTCCTCGACTACATCTCCACCTACTCGTACCCCAAATACGCTTTTCGGCATGCATATGCAGTCTCCTCCAATATCTCGAGTAATACATCACCACGCCAACACCATCAACCGCATCACACTCTACCTCATCCACACATGACGGAATCATCTAATCCACAGGCACCACCGACTATAGCCGAGGCCAACGCCAACGGCATGCCCAAGGCATTCCGAAACAGCAGCTGGAAGGCGCCGAAAAACCGCAACAAGAACATCAAGGCCATCATCGCGGAGGAACAGCGTCGTCTGGCCGACAAGGATCTAGGAATCGACGATATTACGTACTTCAACATTGACGCGCCGCCGTCGTTGATTCCGTCTAAGGCATACTGTGACATTACCGGACTGGAGGGCAAGTACCGGTCTCCAAGCACCAATCTGCGGTTTTACAACCAGGAGGTGGCCCAGGTTGTGAGAGACATCCCCCCTGGAGTCGATCAACAGTATCTCGAGCTGAGAGGTGCGAACATCATTCTCAGGTAAGCAGCTCGCAGTTAACCAGACTGTGGAACTGTGGAGGTTGGACTGCAAAATGCTGAAGACAGCTTCCGAAGGCCATCAGAGGGTTTCCGCAGCTCTCTATGACCTCAGGACGGCTCCCAAGCAGTTCTGGACAGCTACTTAGGTCATACTGTTTAGCTAATGTATTTATTGACAAGAAGGATGACGTTCTGTAGGTTGTAGGGAGCAGAGATGTGTATGACCCAGTGCTGTAGGGAATCCAGGTGTCATTTTGACAGTCTTTGAGGACTGGAGGATCTGCAGAGCTACTCAGGAGTGGCCCTCTTTAGCTGTTTCTGGTGCGCATACAGTATGGGCGACTACACTACTACGGAACACCTAAGTCAACTAAAGAGTGGTTGTGGATAACTGGAACTCTAAGTACCGCCATGAACAGTCTCAACTATAAACGCACTTTAGTCAAGACGAACGCCTACTATCAAGTACGGCTTGAAACTATAGAAAACCATATACAGTCTCTAAAACGGAAAGCAGCGTTGACAAATGTAGTCCAACTTCACGAACAGCCATAGTCCTTTTCCCCTAATGAGATTTCTCCCCCATTTTCTCACCCCAACCTCTTTTATCACACTCCCTCGGTTCACCTGCTTTATGATCCCCTTACCCCTGATGACTAACATGCTTGCACACTATGAAGTCAAAAAATGCGCGTGATAAATCGGCTCCAGAGATTCATAACTGTTGGATAAAGACTCCAGGCTGTTTGGACAAGTCCATTTACCCACTTAACAAAGCCTCCACCCTTCTCTACCCCACACAACTCCGTTTGCACCTCATCTTGGCTCTTCGAACTCTATGGAATATTCCAGAAGGTTTCGATAAGGGAGGTGGGATGAGACGAGTACGGCCAGCTTCAACTACAACCAGCCACAAGTACGGAGCACTGTAAGACTCCGGACAGTACGGTCTTTGGTCACGTGATCCCAGTGTTCAAACTACCAGAAATCACCAGGCCTTCCCGGTCACATGAAAGCAAACTAAAGTACCACCTTCTTCCATGCTCAGCCAATTACCGTCTTGGGACATCCCCGGATTCTTCAAGGCGTTGGAAGAGTGTAGAATATGGGCTTGTAGGCAAGTAATAAGCGTGGGGAGTGAACTGGGGGAATGTGTACAGGTTAAATAATAAGCGGGGACCGTTTTTGACCCCACAAATGGCACACATACGTCTACATCTACCATCACGTGCGACCTCAGGATGTCGAGTTTCTGGAAGATTCTTTGGGTCCAAAGTTAATTCTGGGTCGGTCATAAAAAGTGAAATTTCCACTCTTCCTCCTGCGATCTGGTTACCAGTACGATAGGTGGATTTAACGGTGGAACGAACGACGACTTGGATAAGACGATAAGACGATAGAAACGAAAAGATATCACACATCGTCAGAAACCACCACACACAGCCACAAACACACCACATCACATTGCTCACAAAAACGTCGCCATGACTACAGCACTAGAATACAAGGAACAGGGCAACGTGGCCTACAAGGCAGGACAGTACTCGGAGGCGGTGCACCTGTACACTCAGGCGGTGGACGAGGAGCCCACCAACGCCATGTTTCTCAACAACAGATCAATGGCGTACTTCCAGCTGGGCAAGTACCAGGAAGCCCTCATGGACGCACAAAGAGCCAATCTTCTGGCTCCCCACACCGAGAAGACTCTGTTGCGAATCGGCAAGATCCAGACCTCTCTGGGCCACTGTGAAGACGCTCTCAACACCTTTTCGTCCATCCACCCTCCCGTGGAGAACCTGGACACCCACAACGCTGCTCAGATGTACGCTCTGATCCAGCAGGCCAAAAACATGATTGCAGGTGGCAACCCTTCGTTGGCCAAGCATTCCATCACGCAGGCCGAGGCGCTGCTGGGCCGGTTTGCCAAGCCTCCTCGAGCCTGGGCTCTTCTCAAGATCGAGGCCATGATTGGCGCTGGCGAGCTGGATCAGGCCTCTTCTAACGTGGTTGGTCTGCTTCGAGAGGACTCCACCGACCCTCTGGCTCTCACTCTGCGAGCTCAGATTCTGTACTACAACGGCGAGATGTCCGCTGCCATCACCCATCTGCAACAGGCGCTCCGAAACGACCCCGACAACTCCAAGGCCCGAACCCTGCTCAAGCAGATCAAGGAGATTGACCGAAAGCGAGAGGAGGGTAACTCTGCCTTCAAGTCTGGCCAGTACGCGCGAGCCAAGGAGCTGTACACCGAGACTCTGGCTCTGGACCCCACCAACAAGCTGGTCAACGCCAAAATCTACTCCAACCGGGCCACTGCTAATGTCAAGCTTGGAGACTTCCAGGACGCTCTCAAGGACTGCGATCTGGCTCTGGAGGCTGACCCATCGTTCGTCAAGGCCCGAAAGACCAAGGCCCGAGCTCTGGGCTCGCTGGAAAAGTGGGAGGACGCCGTCAACGAGTTCAAACAGGCCATGGAGGCCGATCCCAGCGACAACTCGTTGCGGTCTGAGCTTAGAGACGCCGAGCTGCAGCTCAAGATGTCCAAGCGAAAGGACTACTACAAGATCTTAGGGGTGGAGAAGAGCGCCAACGACACGGAGCTCAAAAAGGCATACCGAAAGAAGGCTCTCATGTTCCATCCCGACAAGAACCCCGACAATGACGAGGCCGCCGAAAAGTTCAAGGACGTTGGCGAGGCCTACGAGACGCTGTCGGACCCCCAGAAGCGACAGCGGTACGACTCCGGCGTCGATCTCCAGGACCCCAACGACATGTTTGGCGGCGGAGGCATGGGCGGCGGCATGCACGGAGGAATGGGCGGCATGGGCGGCATCGATCCCGAGACGCTGTTCCGAATGTTTGGCCAGCAAGGTGGCGGAGGAGGCGGCTTCGGAGGTGGAGGCTTCCAGCAGGGAGGATTCCAGCAGGGCGGTTTCCAGGGTTACCCTTTTTAGACGGGCTTGACGAGGGAACAAAGAACAACAGGCATTATTGGCATTGTATAGGCATGATAGTATTATTTAATAGAGTGCGAGGTAGATTAGTTAGTAGCTAGAAGATGTATGGTACTTGTAGCTACAAGTAGTGTTGTGGCAGCTGACAAGGCATAGCTGGGCTCTTTTGACTACTGTACCGTACTTGTACAGTTTACTGTTCTAATTACACTAGCTAACTGTTGAACTGTCATGAAGTCGGAATGTATTGCAGCAACTTCTGAGTGCCATCAGTGGAATCTATTTAGATATTTGGATAGTGTGCCTATACTGCAGTTATTTGGATGTCCTGCCCAGTTTGTGACTCCTACCTGGTGATTTTCGACAGTCGTTCTCAGCTGTCTAATGTTCTATCGGCACGCTCACTCATCTGCCTCCCTGCCGTAGTTAAACACCAACTCTCCGTTTTCAATGCGTCCAAAATGAAGGCCTGCGCTCATGCTCTTGCTCTCGCCAGCCTTGAGTTGTCCCAGACTCGCCCATCCAGGCACCCAACACTGGACTCCCTTTTCTTCGGTGATAGAAACCATGTGAATGGAAGGAATGGCCTTGAGAATGTTTCTCGGGCTCAGAGTGTTTACCTTGCCCTTCAGCACGTCCACCACATACTCTCCGTTGTCGTCAGCGTAGATGAAGTATCTGTTATCGTAGTGGATCAGCTGTGGTTCTCGACAACACAGCAACATGACACTTCCAGAGATGATGTTGCGCACGTAAATGGCGTCCTGGGTGAAGTAGAGAAAGTGGCCGTTGCAAATGCCAGAATAAAGACTGTTTTTCATCGCCAGAGGGTACGAATCGAAGGGATAGCATCTTTTGGACACCAGATTGAGCGACAGAGTCTTCCAGTTGACGTAATAGACCAGAATGTTGTCGAAGAAGTCGCACTGAGCGTAGAAGAAAACGTCATGGGCTGTTTTGGGTCGATCTGACAACCAGCAGTTCCAAACACCTTCCAAAACAGGCGGTCCCAGGGGCATCTCGATGCTGAGGTTCTCCTTGGGATTGGGTTTCTTCCAGACCACTTTCAGACGCTGTTGATCCTCCTCGATGCAGATCTCATCGAGCTGGTTGGTTTCGTGGTCCAGCACAAGCCGATGTTCGCTGTTTCTGCTCGTGTTTCGCACATGATCTCCAAGTTCCACGGCAGACACGTTCCACAGCTCAAAGTCAACAATGTAGCGCAGTTTCGGCCGGTTCTGGAAGTTGAAATGCACCTTTTTGTTGGCCACAGAAGACAATGAGGCAATGTCTTCTTTAGAGGGCGCGTCCTTGTGAATGGAGAAGGGTACAGTGTCTCCACTGGGCTCCAAAAAGGTCATGAAATTGCGACCAATCCAATCGGGCCAAAAGTCCGGATCATAAGACTTGGGCGGATTGACGAGCGTATGAGCCGCTGGAACGGAATTCAGCACTCTGAAAAACAGGTCTTCTGCTTCTTTGTACTGTTCGAATTGCCATTTGCAAGTCTGAGCAAGAGCCTGGAAAGACGGTCCGTCCAGAAGAGGGTGTATCAGCAGCCACAGTTCTCTAGGTAGCATCGTAGGTGATTTAGTTGATGATTTGTTGATTTGCTATGTCGAGGTTCCAGTTCTGTCGTTGATTGAACTGTCGCTTAGGTCTTTTGTTCAGTTGCTGATCTGGAGGAGCTGTTATAAGACTGCCACCATCAAGAACCCCTATGGTTATTTGCGCCGACTTTAGACTCTCTCCCACCTTACCTAAAGATAACCTAGTCCTCCAATCGTACCTTAGACATGCACTGTGGAGAAATGTGAGGTGTGTTCTTTTGCAAAGCGTGAGATCACGTGACTTGGTCAATCGGTTTTGTTGAGAATTCTTGTGGTTTTGTTTGTGTCTGATCTGTTTTAGCGACAGTTATCACAGGCACTCTTGTGGTTATTGTTCTCGTTACTATGACATCAGTGCACGTGCCCATTGGATCGTAATGTGGAGTGTGAGAAGAAGCACAAGTGTTGTGATTGTGGATGTCTGGTGAGAACAAGAGCAACTAGGGAAACATGTGGTGATATACCTCACGTGTTGCTCCATTGGCATTGTCGGAGTAGTCTTGATTTACTAGCTACAGCCAAATAACAGCTCATAAGTTGATCTCCAGTTATTGTAGCTAAAGAGTGAGAGTATTCGTAGCTACCAAGACAGTCTGTGGCTTATTACTGTAGACATCCAGTACCGCCAAACAGGTAAGCCTAGGAAGTCCTATCTCGCTACACCTTGTCTCATTGTCCAGTATGAGACCTTCAGATCAGCCACAGTTACGTGAATGTGCGAATGTGAGTGGTATAGCTCCAAGCTGGTTAGAGAGCTTGCAAACACTGAGATCAGGTAGTCAGCTTCTAAACATCATCAGTACCTGGGTTCCTGAATGGCATCATCTTCACAGATGAGTCTTCACTGTGTTATTACGCGATGACTAATCAGGATCACCATTTCACCTATATCCAGCAGCTGTTGTACAAGTACGAGTACTACAATTATTGACTAAAAGAGTACCATCAGATTCAGATTCAGTATCAAATTCTATTGACGGTGGAAACCCCCCTACGTGTCATAGAAAATGTCAGGTTATTAGTACTGTGCATTTTGATGGTGGTGCATTCTCAGTGACCAGGCCAATAGTTGGGAAGTTAGTCAGAACCCAGACGACCTCCACTCAAGAATGTTTAGGCCTCTCGGCCACACGCAAACCCAATCTGGACCTCATCTCTTCTGCTGACTTTGCTTTTTCGAGCTTCCGAACTCTCGGGCGCAAACTTGTTCATTTCGCCATCGTGGTTCCGTCGCTTGCTTTTTCACGCCGCACTGCTCCGGTACATACGGAGTATTGTGGGGCTTTACTTGTAGCATCACTGGAGTAGATCATAAAACTGCTCATACAATTTGTCCGGCTACAGCGGCGACCAACGGCTCGAGCCTCATATGTAACAAATGTCAGTTTCACTTGCACCCCAACCTCCGTTGAGACATTGCATGTATGGCTTTTGGTTACTCCTTTAGCCAGGAGGGGAACATGAGACATTCCTTGTCAACAGGTCTACTTGTACGATAGCCGAGGCGGCGGGTGGGGATACGGAAGGTGTAAGACTGACGCTGTAACCACTGTGGTCGCTATAATTTACTGCTGTGCAACAGCCTGTGGAAGTGTCGTATCAGTCTATCTAAACGGAAGTGTTCGACTCAGGCACCAGGTTTAGTTTGATCAAGGCATAGATTTGGAGAGATGTCAGATGAAGAGAAGAAAGTGTGTCATCTCAGAGTCTGTGACAAAGCGTCATCTTAAAGTCTGTAACAAAGTGTCAGGTTGAACTAACAACATAGCGGACCGTACTCGTCGTGTCTCGTCGTGTCCCATCGCGTAACTAATTTCTTTTCCACCCCCTTTCCGTTTCCCAACAAGTTCACGTGACGTGTTCGTGTGACGCCATCGGTTTCGATTGCCAGCCAAAATATGTAACAGAGTGTAACAACAAACTGCCGTCGGCCTGCAGCTGCGGCCATCAACCTAAAAAAAGATGTAATCATAACAGACGGGAGAGGAGGGAGATGAGAAGAGTCGCTCTAACAGCGCCAGTTTATGGCGATTCGAACCTCAGATTTCAGAAATCAACTCGTCTTGGCCCCCGTATTATGCCAGATGCGTCATTTTTCTCAACGACATCGTTTTTAGCGCCGTTAGGGCCGCCCACAATTGGCATCGGCTTACCAACCTGTCCAGCTCTGTTGGGATCCATTTAAACGCCGCATCATGTGTAGAGCGAGCTAGCCGAGGACGTGAAAAAGTGACACCAGCGGCTGAGGAAGAAGCGCAAGAGCGCCGGTCAAGACGGAAATCTGACAGGTGGGTACCCAAGATGTCAGCGGACTGTCTTCCCAGCCGCCAGCTCCGTCGCATTGTCCAGTTTGACCCGGCTCCGATATCGCAGCCGCTTCTCCCTTTGAGCCGTGCACCAAGCAACGGAAAACCTAGAAAGTCAAAGGTACGATACCCCACTCCGCGGGAAAGGATTTTCGAGCTCTGTGCGCTCTTTATTCGGGCCAAGGGCCCTGGGGCTTGCGGCGACCCAAAACGGGTTGGAACCAAGTAGAAAGAGGCAAAAAGACGCGGTGGTATATAGGAGCGGGGCACGGACGCTGGTATATATGTATTCTAAGACTGGAACGACACCACAACGACAAACTGAACGACACAAGCTCTCAACACTGTTAGACAGACACCCACCCAACACCCATACATTAACTTCTTGCTGTGAGTCACGTTACCAAAAGCCTTACTCTATCGTCGTAGTAAAGCTATCTCTCTAACATTGCACAGTAACAAGTACACTCCACACCACATTGCACTGCTTTCTTGCGATACGCGCCAGTATTGGAATTTCTGAAAACGGGAATTTCTCTCTCTCGGCCATCCGACTACCCAACGCCCAGCGTTACCACATCCTCGTAACCTGATGGACCCCAAACTAGCGCCAAATTTCGTCCGACCCAGCGATAAGCGACCCACAGCTTACCGATCTCCAGCACCCGCACAGGCCTCTCTGATCCCCAACATTGCGCCCATCCAGCCCTACGTACTGGAAGACTCGCAGCACGAAATCGATCTCCCCCACGACAGCCCCCGTCTTCTGCCCTCGCGAACCAACTCCCGCGACTCGTTGGTGGGCCTCGAACAGATTGCTCTGACCCTCAAGCACCACAGCAAACACAACCCCAAAGACACAAATTACCACCCGGCGCCAGTCAACATTCCACGAATCCGCAGCGAGCTGAACATGAGCGACTCCAGCCCCGACCGATGCGAGAAAATCGACGAAATCGACCTCGAGGTGTCGCCCAGCGAGCTACAGACCAATTTCTCCAAGTTTTCGCTGGGAGACCAGGTCCCACCACCCACCACAGTCGAAGAGGCCATGGCCCCGACATCGCCCAAGTCGCCTAAAGAACCACAGGTGCACGTGAGCACCGGCACGGCAGATTCGTCGTCCCGAACACCGCCATATCTCCTCGACAACAGTGGACTACGGCCCATTATCCAGAGTGCAGACCTCGAGGAGGTGCCCATCGGCGTCTCTAGACAGGCTCGTGACCTTGAACACTACAAATTTCCTACTCATCGACTGTCGGAAGTCATGATTGAAGAAACCAAGAGCCCCCTAGTCATTGTGGCCTGTGGTTCTTTCTCGCCCATCACATATCTGCATCTGCGAATGTTCGAGATGGCAATGGACTCGATTCGAGAACAGACCCGCTTCGAGGTCATTGGCGGCTACTACTCGCCCGTGTCGGATAACTACAACAAGCCCGGTCTGGCCCCCGCACACCACCGAGTACGAATGTGCGAGCTGGCATGCGAGCGGACGTCGTCGTGGCTCATGGTGGACGCATGGGAGTCTCTACAGCCTACATACCAGCGGACTGCCACGGTGCTGGACCACTTCAACGAGGAAATCAACATCAAGAGAGGCGGTATCAAAACGGTCAGCGGTAAACGAAAGGGTGTGAAAATCATGCTGCTGGCCGGAGGAGACCTGATTGAGAGTATGGGGGAGCCCAACGTGTGGGAGGAGCGGGACTTGCATCACATTCTGGGCCGATACGGCTGTCTGATTGTGGAGCGGACGGGCGCGGATGTGCGGTCCTTCCTGCTGTCGCATGACATTATGTACGAGCACCGACGTAACGTGCTCGTCATCAAGCAGCTCATTTACAACGATATTTCATCCACCAAGGTGCGACTGTTTATTCGTCGGGGAATGAGTGTGCAGTATCTGATACCAAATTCGGTCATCAGATACATCCAGGAGCACCGGCTCTATGTCGGTGAAACTGAGCCTGTTAAACAGGTCTTGTACGATCGGGAATAGATGTAACATATAACAATAGAAGAAACGGAACGAACTACGAGCCTAGCGAGTAGTGAGTGACTAATGAGTGAACAAACTGCAAGAGTAATGAGTGGTGTCAGAGCAATCAGCTGACAGCAGTGACCAGCCAAGAAAGGTCCACTGTGAGAGAGGCACGCTACACAAATACAGTGAAATCTGATAATGCAATAAATTATATGTACAATGTTGAGCTATCTGTTGATCGACAGAAATACTCAGTTGACTTGTTGAGCCTTGAATTGGCTTTTGTGGGCCGTCAAGAGCTATCATGATGTCCTGGGTCCATGAAGAGTGACGTTGTGGTGTAGACTGAACCTCCACCCTGTCCTTTCACTCCTCGTGATCCAAATGCAACACCGTTAGGCGTAGCCCAATCAGCTGTGGCGCGATCAGCTTTGCCACTGGTTAAATTCCGGAAGAGGTTCGTCCATTGGAAGGGCCAGGCCCAAAGTCTCATTCAGGCCCTTGATCAAGGCGTCATAGTCGCTGTATTGAGTCATGTTCAAGTGTTTGATGAGATCCGACAATGCTCGATTTGCTTCCGGCAGTTCTGGCAACTTGCCCTGTTTGAGAGCCTCGTTATACTCCTTAGGGCCCGGGACATTGAAGGTGGCCATCACATACTCCAGACCGTTTTTGACCTGCTCATTGTCATAATCCAGCTTGTTGTGACGGTGGCGTTTGATGTTCATGGGGTAGCGGACGGCCTCAATGGTGAGCATGTTGCGGATCACGTTGTGTTCGGTGCCTTTGTAGCGGGCAGCTCTTTCGAGGAACTCGGTGGTTCGCAGTTGTTGTTCAGGGGTTGCTGAGCCGGTCTTGAACGCCTGCTTTAGCCGCGCAGACAGCAGTTTCCGACTATGGTTGTATCCTGCGCTTCCCAGAGTGTTTGCCGCCCTCACACATCTTCGGTAGCACTCTCTTGTTGACATGGTGACAGGTGAGACTTAACTTGGAGGTTCAGATCAGCTGCATTATTTTCATTAATATGCGAGGTGAGTTAATTTGCGCGACTGTGTGATACGATACGATGGAAGTATGGGCTGTGAGAGAGGGTGTCGAAGAGTTACTAGTAAGAGCGTGTGAGCCAATATAATACTCGTTACTTCTTCAAAAAACGTCGAAATCACGATTTCCACGTTTCCAAACTTTTCCATCTCTTCCCCACACTTCTTTGGCCGAGAAATGGCCTGAGGGAGGGCTGTTCTCATTAGTGCGCAGCTTGTTACAACAAGCTTCAAGGGCCCACACGAGTCGAGTCGGAGAATCCCTCTCAGTATTAGCTCAATAGAAAACCGTTACTGTACCAGTGTGATATACTATCTAACACAAGTAGCCCGTGTAGTACCAGTAGCGTATATATACCCGCCCTCCCCCTCCCAGACCATACTGTACACCTTGCTACCCTCTGCCGCTGCCACTCCCTCATCTGCTCACTCATCCTCACACGCATGATAAACTCAAACGGCTGCGACACCTTTTTCACCAAGCAAGCCAAACCATCTTGTACCTCCTCCACCGCCTCAGCCAAGAGCTCCAGCGCCACCGCCATGGATTACATGCAATTTCCGCCGCTGCCGGTGATCCGACTACCGGAGTTTTTGCATCGCCGCGACGATATGATGCCTGAGGTGTTTCGCAACTGGCTGGATCGCCAGCAGAGAACCGAAGAGAACGGAGACGCTCCTCCCGAGCTGGAGGCCCACCTGGAACAGCAGCAGGGATCGGTGCTGGCCCGAGCACGAGAACGCCGAAACACACTCCAGGAAACCCCCGCCAACGTTCCCGCTGTCTGTTCGGAACCAGAGTTACAGAGCAGCTATCTACAACGGTGGCGAGAAATGACCGAACTCTGGAACGAGAGCAGAGACGCCGTTCTGGGCTCGGACGATGAGACTGCCGGAGCACGACCGTCCGCAGTCCGTCCCGAAGACTACTTTTCCGCTCCGGAGAACAACAGACTGCTGGGAGGTCCCCTCAACCTGCCCTCTTTCGGAGGCCTCAATATGGCATGGTTCACAAGAGGTCGGGAAGAGACCGGAGAAGCCGCTTCGGCCGCCACGGGGTTCCAGCAACTATTTGTGGACGGCCGACATCCCTACGACTTTTCCGCAGCCGAAAGTGACGTTGCCGGAGAAAGCTCCTTTGAATACACAGATGGAGAAGAGCATGATGGAGGAGAAGGGGGAGATGTGCTGGAAGCGGCTACTGTATCTCACGTGAGATCTCCAGTTCTGCCGCCGTCCGAGTCTTCGTCAGATGACGAAATGGACATGATTGGACGTCTCAACTTTGACGGGTTCGATCGAAGACGGTTCCAGCCGCCTCGATTCAGACCGTCTTGGAACTTTCATATCCCCTCATTCCCAGTCAGAGGTAACAGTAGTGATCCCGACACTAATGAGGACTCCAATACAGATACAGCTGCCGCTGCCACTCCAAGAGCTACACCTCAGCCTGCAGCTCCTCATCGCATGATTGCCTACATTCAAAAACTGTGCAAGACCCAAAGTGACCAGCCCGAAACTGAGGTTTCTCTCCGGCAGAAGATTATGGAGATTCAAAACGCCGACTTCTCCGAACGAGAAAAGGCATACATGTTGCAGACACTCATGACTCATGACTACTACAGATTACAACAGGCTGCCAATGACTCCCGTCCCACAGCAGAGGCTTCATCCACGGACAAACAGCCCACCTACCACGACGAAGAGTTGCAGATTCTAGGATGCGAACATTACCAACGAGCATGCAAACTGGAATGCAACGAGTGCAACAAGTGGTACACATGTCGGTTCTGCCACGACAACGTGGAAACCCATTCTCTCGTTAGAAAGGATACCCGAAACATGTTGTGTATGTACTGTGGAACGGCCCAGTCGGCTGCGCAAGACTGTATGTCCTGCCACAAGTCCATGGCTACCTACTACTGCGCCATTTGCAAGCTGTGGGACGACGACCCCGAAAAGTCCATCTACCACTGCAACGACTGTGGCATTTGTCGTATTGGCAAGGGTCTGGGCATTGACTTCTTCCACTGTCAGCGCTGCAACGCCTGCATGACCATGGATCTGCATGGCTCCCACAAATGCATCGAGCGGTCCACCGACTGCGACTGTCCCATCTGCGGCGACTATCTCTTCACATCGACCACCAAGGTCATTTTCATGCCCTGTGGACACGCCATTCACCAGACGTGTTGGTACGATCACACTAGGGTATCTTACAAGTGTCCCACATGTGCCAAAAGCATTCTCAACATGGAGGCTCAGTTCCGAATCATGGACACGGAGATTGAACATCAGCCCCTGCCACCACCATACGCAGATTGGCGGTCCATCGTCACCTGCAACGACTGCTCTGCCAAGAGCAACGTCAAGTTTCACTTTCTGGGTCTCAAGTGCGACAACTGCAAGTCGTACAACACAAACCAGATGAAGCTGCTCAAGCCTGAGGACGATGTGGTTCAGGAGGTGCGACTACAGTCCCCCGAGGTGACGGAAGAAGATGCCGAGCTGGCCATCTTGAGTGCTGCAGAGATTGATCAGGAGTAGGGGAGAGAGAGGGTGTGGACCGAGGAGGTCTCGAGGAGTCATTAAGTGATCGAGAAAGATCCAAGAGCATATTGCATGTCATTAATAGCATTATTTAAGCGTATCCCGGAGGGAAGGTGTAGAACTACAGTAAGTAGAGGTGGAAGGGTGGGGTAAAGAAACGAAGACAGGGGCAAAACGAGACACGGTCGCCCACAAAAAGAGAGACTGTGGGCAAAAAAGTACTCGTCACGGACAGGATTCGAACCTGCGCGGGCAAAACCCACTGCCTGACAGCTAATAGATTAGCAGGGCAACGCCTTAACCACTCGGCCACCGGGACTGGCACGTGCCCTGGGAGGTACCTTAGTCGGTATGTTCTACGGAGGAAGTCACGTGACCGCGAATTTTGGAGGGTGATTTGAGGCTGTTTCGAGGGTTGAGTGGGTTATTTATTGGTCTCACGTAACTGATGGGAAGTCGTTTTACAATATTGAATGGGCCAGCTACTCTCACGTGATCTTCTTTGTATGTTTCTGGTCCTGTTGCCGTTCGGGGTTCGTGGTGTTGCAAGCTTTTTCTGTGGGGGTAGTGATATACGTGTATATCACGGGGAAAGACTATTTAATAGCAACTGAGACAAGTTTGGGACGTCTTTTGGGTCTGTTTGGTTAGTTTCCTTGATTTCTTGGATGGTAGAAAGCCTTCTATTCTGATGAGCGGATGGTGTCCATGAGGTTAGGTTGTGGAGGGTTTTCGGGGAGGTGTGTATGGAGAACTACGGTGAGCAGACTGGCCCTGACGTATTAGTACAAGTAAATTGTGAATGAAATGGGACACGCCTTAGCTTATGTCCCGTCAATATCAAATCATGAAAGGCGATCATTACTTCAAGTCAGCCTACAGCAAGAGCAGAACTCGGACCTGTTCAGCTGACAGTCCAGCTAACCCATAACAGTGCAATCGAAGTGTCCATTTTTCCATCAACTTACTTTCGTAAACACCTTCAGAATCTCCTCAAGCTCCGTGTGGGTCGAGGGACAGTCTTAGAGCCTCTGAAATGGTCAAGCGAAGCACTAGACCAGCTTCTTTGTCGCGCAAAAGGCTACACTTCAAATTTCGTCCCTAGACAAACTTCAAAGGACAAGCAAGTCTGGAGAAGTCGTATAAGTTCTTCACGACTTGCCACATCTAAGGTGTTATAGTTGAAGGATTGTAATGGTGGATCTTAAGGTTATGTGGCTGGAGGTGCCACATGGTGTTACCCGCTCTTTACTATATTATGTTTATGTTATGTATCTAATAAACGCTTACTTACAAATACTTACAGTGTCCGCCATACACTGTTACATGGTGATATCCGAGTTTCTAACTCTTTCGCCTCATGCCGTTCCTACTCGGCCGTCGGACGAACCCGCAAACGATGAGACCTAACAACAACGGTAACAAAGCAGGCATCATTAGGTTGGACGACAGACCATATCATACTCACCCTGAGGTCGTGTTGGGCTCGTTCGAAGACCTGGCAGTACACTCCCAAGTTAGGGCCACAGTCAATTCTTCCACAGACAGTGTAACTTGAGTGACAATCTACATTGGGGTGATTAGTGTTGCAACGTAGATACTCGTAATGAAAAGACCCAGCACCACAACACAACGTGAAGACTGGAAAAAGAAGGACCAAAGCCGCCTACAAAAAGCTATGCCAACCGCTTCACGACTGGCAAAAGATTACAGCACCCAGGATTCTCGTATGGTCTCCCACTACAATACTAACTGGGCTCTCTGGTGCTTGACTATGGCTGATCGGACGGGAAGCCGTATTTTCACCAGGATATGGCCGTAACCAACACTGCGCCGACCCGGAATCGAACCGGGGGCCCATCGATGGCAACGATGGATTTTACCACTAAACCATCGGCGCGGTTGAATCTCAAGGTATTTTGGGCTCCACTTTCGGAGGTTTCGTTTTTAAGGTTCAAAAAAATTAAGGTTACGAGCCAGGTATTCTTTGTCTGAAAAGTTTGCGAGTGAAGATTCTGAGGAGCAAAAAAGTGGATCTCTTGAGGCGAGAGAGAAAAAGAGATACAGCCCGCAGGCTGTACTTAAGAGGACGACAGGACTCGAACCCGCAGCCTTTGGAGGACGTCGTTCAAGAAGAACCGAAATCCAATGCGCTACCATTACGCCACGTCCTCAACTTGTTGGTCGGAGGTGAAAGTTGACATTGGATGGTCATATGTGCTTAGTCAGCTCGCGGAGATAAGTGGAAACAGCTGGGCTGAGCTCTAAAGTGATATGAGTCTGTCTGATGTTCCTGGTCGCCGTTTGAGGGTACTCTAAAAGGTGTGCCAACAAGTACACCTATGTTGTTTTCGTAGTAACAGTATTATTGGTCGCGTGACTACCTGAGGCTGTACCGTCAGCTCTCATGAACAGTATAGAGAGCTGTAGACGACACATTCACCTCTTTCCATGTCTCAGTATCAGTTCTCAAGTCACATCAGAAAAACACCTCTTTGAGTTTTCTCATATGTACGACCGTTGAGCCTTAGTCGTCCCGAAAAACCTAATGAGCCAAGGCAAGGGGTGATGATCGATGGGGTGTAAAGTGGTATGATTGAGACGATATTCGGTGAGTTCGGTCATGGTTGGTCACGTGATATATCACATAGCCTCTATTGAACCCTGTGTTACCACGTCAACAAATTTGCAGTTTTGACTGAGTGCCTATATGATCACTCCACTTTAGCTGTGCACTGGAGATCTTGTCTTCGTCAGGCAAAGACCTGATCACCGTTCAGTCATATAAAGCCACAAAATTCAACCACATAATCAACATCACGTGATTAAAAAGCTTGCCCACACAGGCTTCCAACCCCCGACCTCGTTGGGAATCGTCACATTGTACTTCCGTAAGGCTTCAACTCACAAGAGCTCCGCATGACAAAAATATAGACCCAGAGACAAGTACAGATGATGAACAACACCGTTAGTAACGGTAAGGCCTAAAGACGGGCGCCCAAGAGCTCTAACGTTTCAGTTTTTAGCTCGTACTCGTCGTTTTAACAGTGTTGACCCAAGACCTTGCCAGGACCACCAGACGCATCAGTAAGCAGCTGCGCATGACTGGGGAGCAAAAAGATACCGCCCAGAAGTCAGGGAGACAAAAAGGATGGGCCCAACCGGGAATTGAACCCGGGACCTCTCGCAAATTGCTCAGGAACACCCTAAGCGAGAATTATACCACTAAACCATCGGGCCGCAGTTGAGTTCGAGGGAGAGTGTAGAGGAGGAGTTCTGAAAAGTGTCAAAAATCGCGATCCACGGAAAGAGGGCAAACAAGACTATTTCAAGAGTTTTGTGTCAGCAAGACTGCGAACTGAATTCTCTCTATGTACATCATCAACTGCTGTTTCTCACCTTAGACTATGAAGAGTGGTTATGAGGGTTTGAATAGCTGTGTTCGATCAGAATGATCTTGCTGTTGAGGTAGTAGACGTGTTTGTAGTAGATCCTCAAGTAGACACTGATTGAATACACTACGGAGTACTCTGCTCTTGTTATACTTTCTTTCTACTCAGACACTTACTAACACGACTGTTATGAAGACACGGAACTTCCATAAGATGTATCCTCAGCTCTACCTGTAATTAGACTGACGCCCCTGCATCTCGTTGACAGAAACAAGAGCATAAGTTTGGTTGTCAAAAGTACGAACAGCCATCTGAGTCCATATTGGGTGAAGCCACTATACTACAGTCATCAATGTCATGCTCTTTCACTACCATTAGACAAGACAATGCAAGACCTCGCGCGGCGAAGCTAGAGTTGTTCAATATTACATTAGAAGAGGTAGCTACCTACCAGATCATCAACACCCTGGAAAGCTGACCCAATCGCCAAATACTGTGGTAGACCCTCCCAACCATTGCCTCAAATAATGTTTTACGACCTGTGTGATACTCTCTGTTTCTGTGTTCCATGGCCCCCATAAATCCATGGCTATTCATGTGAGACTTTCAAAATGTCTTTAGCCTAGTATAGTCATTGACATATAATGGCACAGTGCCAGTCATCTACCGCTGCGATACCGTTTGCAGATTGTGTCAATCTCAAGTGTACGACAGGCGAAATCTGTAGATCTCAGAACAGAACAACTTTGTCAAAACACAAGATAGACTCAATAAGTGATCGTCATAATGTACTGGAGGGTGTATGAAATAAGATTCCATTGAGGTTACCTCTTCAGAACCCTTAAAATCCCCCAAATCGTCGCCCGAAATTTTCAGCGGAATTTGGATATCGATGGCCACGAAAACCCTCCACTCAACAGCTGCGGCCCGATGGTTTAGTGGTATAATTCTCGCTTAGGGTGTCCTAGGCAATTTGCGAGAGGTCCCGGGTTCAATTCCCGGTTGGGCCCATCTTTTTTGCTCCCCAGTGATTGGGGCGACTATCTTTTTGGTGACACTTACTGCTGGTATGCGTTCGCGTTTTAGTCGGTGGTATGTTTCTGATCTGAGACCATTTTGTTCGTCTTAGCGTGTTTAGTTGGGAGGGAGGTCTCACAGTGTTTTGTGTGAGACACGCTGAAACAACTAGGGACCGAGATATGGGTGGCAGTTTCTGATTGATTGTGACACGGTGAGCTGCCGTGAACTTGTTGTAAGAAGACAGCGCTCGTAGCTCTTTTTCTTGTCATTCATACAACCAGTCCTACAATGTAAAGAACTTTCCTATTTGTACATTCTAGGCAGGTATCCTGCCGTTTGTACTTCAGATCTATGGCATATCACTGGATCAGGATGAGATTATGTAAACAAGTGACAGTCCCATGATAACTGAAGCGACGTGATGACTTCAGTAACTATCCACCTTGTCAAGCCCTCTTCCTACGTCATACTCCTGTTACACGTCTGACCTGAGCCTTTGGAGGCTCACAGAAATGTCTCCACACGAACCAAAAGTGAAGCTGGCATTCCAAAAAGCTCTCAGATGATGAAACGATACCGCACGAAGCCCCTTGAGCCCCCAAACCTCTATTTCAGGCATTTTTTCGCCGTTTTTTTTTATTCTAAAGATCCATTATAGCGTTTTTTTTTTTTTGATTCTAGGGAA
>ULGS01000005.1:1202845-1237174 GCA_900519055.1 Yarrowia galli | reverse complement strand
ATATATATATATATATATATATNTNTNTNTTNTTTTATTCTTTTTTTTTTTTTTTTTTTTTTTTTTTTTTTTTTTTTTTTTTTTACCATAATTATCATAATAAATTCAATCCAAAAGAAATCAACAAAAAGAAAGACGCCCTAAGGGGCGCCAAACCTGTCCTCCGCCGCTAATCCTCCACGTGCACGACGGTCAGACGTTCAATGTCTGACTCGTACGCAGAGACAGCGCGATCGAAGAGGTATTCGTGGTCACGCCGGACTTGTGGGTCAGTACCCACCAAGCCTTTGGCTCGCATAGTGCGCTCAAAGCGCCAGATGGCGCGAGCCAATTCTCGGATGCTGTGCATGATTCCGCATTGAGCCTCCACCAGCACCCAGTCCCGCATGTGGGCGGGCATGGGGAGCTCCAGAGTGGCGCACATGGCCTGTACAGCCGGGCACTCCACAAAGATGTGACGATGAAGAAAAGCCTTTTCGGTATAGTTGCGGCAGATGCCACAACCGGGACCCCGAAACACGAAAGATCTAGCCTGGTTAGCATGTCTGACGACAGGCAGACGACAGAGCCGAAGCATGTGCAGCGTCTCAGCCGCCCACGCGTTGGCCCGGTAGTGCTTTCCCAGGAAGTCGTTGGCCTTCAGCCAGTGTTCGTGCGCTGGATCGATCTCAGGAGGTAGGATCTCGGTCCAGTGGGCGTTCTTCATCACGGTGAAATGCTGTCGCCACTCCGCCATCGGCCTGAGCAGGCGTGGACCGGGGAGCTGCTTGCGGAGGTATCGGATCTGGGCTTCGGACATGTGGGCTGTGGGCTGCTCAAGGCGTTGGAAGAAAAACGAATTGCAGATTTTGACCTTAGCCGGCGTTACCGCGTCTGGGGGGGCGAAAGGGTTGTCGTCTGCAAGACAGGCCGTCCAGCCAATGCTGCCAGGTGTATGAGCCCATAGTTGAGTGTTGGCGAGCAAAAATACTTCCACTTCCAGTCCGTGATGAGAAACCAGTTCGTGTGCTTCAGACGGAGAGCAGGGTGAGTGTCCTCTCCGTAGCCCTGGAGAGACTCGCTGGCAAAGTGATAAAACACATTCTGCCTAGCGGGGTGTCCTCCTGGATGAAGCGGGCTGCTCTGGCCATTGCCAAACTCTTGGCCTGGTGGCTGAGGTCTCTGAGGCCTATTCCACCAGCTTTCAGAGGCTGAAAAATGAGCAGATCCTTGAACTTGCGACGACCTTTCGAGTTGGTGCCACACAGGCGGCCATTGATCTTATCGCAGGCGGCCGTCACGAAGCCCATTGCAACCTCTTCAGTGAGCTGAGAAGCATAAGGGAGGTGGTAAATCAGCTTGGAGAAGAAATAGACATTGATGATCTTAGCTTTGAGGTGGTAGGGCAGGCCGAAAAGGGCGTAGCCGCGCAGAATTGTGTGAAGCTGTGCAATGTAATCTTTGTAGAACTCGTCGACCTGAGTCTTTTCTCCATAACGAATGCCGAGGTATCTGAAGAGGGAACCAGTCTTCTGAGGGACTGCACACTGTGGAGGACCGCCGGCCACTTTGGAGGGGGCAGTGGGCCAGTGGTCGTGTAGCATCTCAGCCAGAATGGGCTCTTCGACATGCTCGGGAGCATCCGCACCCCGAACCCGTTGAATGATGGTCTTGCTGGGATTGAGACATAGCTTGGAGGCAGCGGAGAAAGCACAAATGACTTTTCCAGCAGCCTGTACATCCGCGTAGTCACGCATGAACAGAGCCACGTCGTCAGCATAAGCTGACACCTTCAGAGCTTGACCTTCACCAGGTTTCCAGCGCATCCGTGTTGGGTCTCTCAGGGTAGTCTCGTCAACCTCTGCCTCAGGGATCTCCGCTAGAATGTGCTCATCGACTATCTGGATCAAACCATCCGAGTCCACCCTAAGCCTCTTTGACAGACTGCCATCAGGGCCGTAGTGTGGGAAGTCCAGCTTGTGTTTCTGGCTTCGGTGTGAAGGCGGAGCGGTGAAGCTCTGCAAGCCAGCCAAGTCAGACTCCAGTTTCCTAATGAATGGGTCGATAGCGAGAGCAAAAAGCGTGGGAGAGAGAGGGCATCCTTGGCGTACTCCTGACTTAATCGGGATAAAGTCAGAAAAAACTCCTCGGATGTTGATCATTGAAGCTGCTTCAGCCTGAATGGACATCACACTGTTGATGATCCTGGACTGGAAGCCCAAATTCTTCAAGACAGTGATGATCCACTCCTGACTGATAGAGTCGTACGCCTTGCGGAAGTCCAGTAGCCCCATAATCCATTCGTCACGTGCACCATAGACATTATAGTAATGATCCATGATGTTCAAGTTTGTCGTGATCTGCCTGCCCGGGATGAAACCCGTCTGGGCTGGATGAACCAGCAGACCAAGACACTTTTGAATGCGACGGTTGATGACGTGGGTAAAGATCTTCAGCTCGGTGTTGATCAAAGAGATAGGTCGGTAGTTGGTGATTTCGGTGGGGTCACCCTCCTTTGCCAGAAGACGAATCACAGAAGTGTTTCGCTTGCGAGATACTGGGACGCCGACAGCCGCGAGCTCAAAGACCTCCAAAAGGAGGTCCTTCATCTCGTCCCAGCAGTGGAGGTAGAACTTGTAGGTGAAACCATCCATGCCAGGTGCACTCTTGTGCTGGGCTGCCTGAAGAGCGTCGTAAATCTCCTCCTCGGTGAAAGGATCTTCTAGAGCGGAGTAGTGAGCAGATTGTTGAAATTCAGCCTTCACTTCTTGCGGGACCGCATCCAGGAACTGCTGGGAACCCTCGCAGTTGCCTTTATACTTGTAGATGTCCTTGTAGAAAAGAGAGGCTATCGCGCAAATCTTGATGGTGTCCGTGTACAAAGTGCCGTCAGGGGCCTTCAGAGCAAAGATATTCGCCTGTTGGCGCACAGTCTTCACTCTAGACTTGAGGGCCGCATCGGACAACTTGTGGGGAGCATCGTCCTCGTATGGTGACCGGAAACGAAGCGCGTCAAGCGCCTGTTCCTCGGCAACCTCCGGGTCGTCACGTCTTTCAGCCTGGAGGCGAAGAGCCCGCTGACGGGCATCAGCCTGTATCGCCCGACGGACGAGATCTAAGACTGAGACCAGACGGAGCTGAGGTTCGAGAGAGGCCCGAAGTTCGAGAGCATGGCGGACATGGTCCTTGAGGCGCTCTCGATACTCCCGGGAGTAGATCCAGCCAGCCTCTCTCCATGATCCTTTACCAACTTGCTCAGGCTTGGTGGTGCCCTTGAACTTGAAGGTGAAATAGACCATATGGTGAGTGGAGAGTTTGTTGCGTGGATCTATGGGGGCTCTCTTCGTGACCTTGGAGAACTCGAGGAGGGGCTCGGACACGTGCAGGCAGTCAAGACGCCGATTGGATTTGTGTTTCGGGTCTTTGTTGCTGTTGTTTGTGAAATCATAGGGCATGTTCTTCTTCTTGCCAGCCAAGTGAGTGTACACATCATGGAGGTCAGCGAAGTCGAGGAACTGCTTCAGGTGGGCAGACAAGTTGCCAGTATCTGGGGTCGAACCAGGAGGATTGATCCGTGGCACCGCTACGGCATTCCAGTCACCACCAGCCATCAACGGGTGCTTGGGAGGGTACTCGTCAAGGTGGTCGCTAAGGGCTTGGTAGAATCTGGAACTCTCCGTGTTAGAGCCACTTTCACAGGGGGCATAGACGTTCAGGACTGTGAATGAACGGTCTGTGCCTCGAACTAGGACGTCAGCTCTCAGGAGGCGGCCATCCAGCACAGGGTGTGCTGGGAACGATGTCACACAGTCACCAAGCAGCACCATACGGTCCGAGAGGACCAGTGCTACACCCGTGCTCCCCTCTCCGGAGAAAGTGGAGCCCAGGAATTGATGTTGTGGAGCCGCTCGGCCAAGCTGTGAGACAGCGGCCTGAAAGTCGTCGTCAGTTCGGATGTTGGTTTCCTGCAAAAGGTGGATGTCCGGCGCTGCAAAGGCTCTCGTCTTCCTCACCCAGTAGCAAAGAGACACGGCATTGAACGTCACGGTGCCAGCATTCCAGCTGGACACCTTGAGCGTCGGAACCTTCATTGTGCCTCCTAGCAAATCTGTATGTTGAGTCCGAGGTTTATGCAAGCGGTTTGGTGGATACAAGAGACAGTCTCCTGCAAGGTCGGAACCTTGGGGCGAGACCGTCGGTGGGTCAAAAGACCGGGGGGGATAGGCAGTGGGGGGAGTAGGGGTGGGACAGTCCTCCTCCGGGTCAGGGATCGCCAGAGGAGTTGTCGGTGACGTGGGAGGACGGTCGGCCTGCAGGTCAGGAATCGCTACAGGGGCCGTCGGTGAAAAAAGAGGGACAGTCAGCCTCGAGGTCCGGAGGGGCCGGAGGAGCTGTCGGTGGGGATCGGGAAGAAGTCGGTGGGGAAACGGGTGGGGCGTCAGTAGGGGAATCGGGCGAGAAATCATGTGTGTAATCGGTTATCGACACTGCCATTGACAGTGGAGGGGAAGCTGTGGATTTCACGGGCATTAGTAGTCCGTTTCTTCCTCAAGCATCGAGCTCTGGGTCGACTGTGGATCCATGAAACTGCTGAGGAGAGATTCCATACCCTGCTGGGGTCCCCTGAACGACAGGCATCTGAAGAAGAACCAATCGGGATCAGGCTGGCGACGGATTGACGTGATGAGGTCAGTGTCCATCGGGTCTTCTTCAGAGAGAGACAGGATGCCAAAATGAAGGAGATCACTGTCAGGCATTAACTGTCCAAAACTGGAGTCAACCTGGAGGACGATATCCGGTGTAGACTTTCGCTCAGCTCGGTAGTTGTGCTCGGACTTCTCCTTGTCGTTCAGGAAAGAGCTGGAGACTGACAAGAAGAGGGTATCGCCACTCTTGATACTAGACAGACGGTTCTTGTCTAGACGGTGAGAGTAAACGGTAGCACCAGGGGCGACTCCCTTAGGGGGAGCCACATTTGCTCGGATCGCCTGTGTGGAGTCCTGTTTGTGAAGCTTCTTTGTCTGTTTTATTCGTTGTCTTAGCAGGGGGATCTTGTCCTGATTGGGCTTGTAGTCAGGATAAGCACCACCTGCCTGTCTGTTGGCCGGAGAGGATGGGTTCTCCAGAGAGTTGGAGACATTTTCGGGCAACTCATAGGGGTTCTTAGGCTGAGAACTGGGGGCCTTGGAAGGATGCTGAGTGCTGACGGGCTTCCGGTATGGCTTTGGGGGAGATTTGAAGCCTTCCTCCTCAGCCTCCTCACGGGTGCGTTTCGCTCGCTCCGGGTGCCCCAAGGGGTCGTTCCCGTTGGTGGCGGGTTTCCCATTGGTGGCCATCTTCTCCTTGGTAGGGGAATCTGGTTTCTCGTTGGGGATAAGAGGCTCGGACAGAAAACGGGGAGTGGCAAATTCGGCATCGTCGACTGCTTTCATCTTGCACTTGTCTTGGATGTTCAGAGCAGGGTACACATGAGGGGCAATCGTGGCTGCACGGCTGGGCTTGGACTTGCCTGCATCAGGACATTGAGATTTCAGATGCCCATTCCGGAGGCAATGAAAACAGACCTGGTCCCCTACAGCGAAATGAGCGGTAACAGTACCGGTGTCCGCACAGGGGGCTCCATCGGGGTTGATGTTGAAGTTCACGTCATGAAGGTGGAATCCACCCTTGGGGAAGTGACACTCGGCAACAAAGTACACATCATTGAGGCGCTTTGGTGTTTCGGGGGCGTCGGGCTCGGAGTCAGATGAGGCAGGCAGGTTGGTCTTTCGGGGCGCTTTCTTCTTCACGGTCATCGAGGGGTGGAGGACAAAAGGTTGTTTCTTCACCCGGGCACCGGGGAACTGACGACAGAATTCATCGATGAAGCACTGGAACCAAAGGATCTCAAGGGAGTGGATCTCGGTGCCTTCGTTGTGAAGTGCACCGTTGGGGGCCTTGAAGAAGTAAGTAGCACGGAGAGAGGAGATGGATCGGGTGGCGACTCTTTCGACCATAAGGGGGAGAGAGTTGTCGGCAATGATGCTTTCAGCACGGGCTAGAACGGTTTCCATAACACAGTCATGGTCCTTTGAGAGCTCAAGGCCCTCGTAGTCCCATCCCAGGCGGTCGTCAGCGCCACCGTCATCGAGGGAAGCAGTGACGTAGCCATTGTCGAAACGACGGAGAGAGATTTTCCCGCAGAATTCGGACTGATCTGACTCATTGAAAGTCTCGACCAGGAACATGAGCGCAGCGGCCATATCATCCTTGGGTTTAATCTCGGACACAGACAGCTCGGAGGTGGGAACAAGGGTGAACATTAGGGCGACAGCATCGACAGTGGAAGTCATGGACTTGGGCATACCGATGGGTAGGAACATGTTGTTCGATCGCAGGAGGTCGCTGACCAGGTTTCGCACTCCGTTCTGCTTTTCCTCGGTACGGTAAAAGTTGCCACGGAAGTGAGTCCAGAGTCGCTGGGCGGAGGGGGACATGCTGGGCTGGCCAGCGGGCTGGGCATCGGGCGCGGGAGGCATGTCATCATCCTCCGTCTCGGAGCCACTGGAGCCCGTGGACTCGTCGTCGGTCAGGGGGACTTTGTCGACGACCATGTCGTCGACGTGGCCCGTCCCTTCCGGATTTTCAGCAAAGGCGGACATCGGGTAAAATCGGTAGCAATCGGAAGCTGGGGGTTCGGGGAGTAAGTCGGTTATTCGTTTATCTATTTACTATTGTCTGTTATCGAGTAAATCGAGCTCGAATTTTGACCAAAAGTAAAGAGAGTTCAAAAGCGAATTTTTCAAAAACCTGCACCGTGCCATGGGCACGATTTCTCTTCAACAAAATTCTGGCATCCTGGCCGAGCGGTTAAGGCGAGAGATTAGAAATCTCTTGGGGTTTCCCCGCGTAGGTTCGAATCCTGCGGATGTCGCCATCTTTTTTGCCTTCCATAGCTGCCGGCTCTTCTATTGATAGACGTGTTATCCACGGTGGTCGTAACCCCTTGGATGCAGTATGCTGCAGGCAATTTTTTTAGAGTTACCATGCTCGAAATCGTATTGGGACAAAGAGCACCTTAACCTTATTTTGACAGCATGAGATCTGTCTGGCTACCAAAAAAAAATTGAACCATTCATAGACATACCGCCTATTTGGTGGATGCAAAAAGAAACTGGCTAGATCCAGACACTCCGATACGGGGAATCGAACCCCGGTCTCCACGGTTCTCGAAGATGAGAGCGTGATGTGATAGCCCCTACACTATATCGGAAGGCTTGTGTGCAACTGTGGTTGGAGCTATACATGGACAGAATGATCGGAAAATGCCCCAAACTTCCCTAGAATCAAAAAAAAAACCCCGCCAAAAACCCGCGAAAAGCGGTAATACGGGAGATCTGAAGCTTTCATGATGATCAGAGTGTTCCATTTAGTGTATCATGACTTTTCTGGAAGGTGACACGTGAGTATCACTGTTCTAGAGAGACCCACTTCACAGCTCTAGGGAACATACTTGGTTGTGTTCCTAAATGGAGAGATGGTACTGTAGCAAGAGGAAAGTGCCTGTCATGTTTTTTAAAGGTTTCATTTTGCTACAACTGTGTCCATGATGTTACAGCTTCAATTTCTCGTTAGTTTTCAATGATGGATGTCGAGGTATGATTCAAGATAGTCACTCTAGGGGGTATCACAGTGACGAAGGTTGCGGAAAGTAGGAGTTAGCTGATCTTCGAGAAAGACGAATTTTAACTAGCAGTGTGACCTATTGATGTGCCCAGAGGTATAGACTGTATGCTCTTCGAGGTCTATCTATATCAGACCGACTCAACCAGACCGATCACTCTGACAAAACAAGAAGCTTGAAAGATACTACGAAGCGTTAATGGTGCTAGCTCACTAATAGATTGCCCCTAATAAGCCCATTTGGTAGAGCGTTCATTCATCAGGACACAGCACCGGCCCCGAGCCATCACCTCATTGAACTTGGTAGAACCACCTGTCCTAGTAAGAATGTCAACAACGTTTATAGTGGTAAAATAAAGTCTCTGTGCTATATCAGAGTCAACGCAGTGCTCCATTCTTGCTCTCAAGACGTCTACCAGATATGTTCGTAGCTCTCTCGAGCTAGATACACCTCCATGCCAAACGCTCAAAACGTCAACAACTAAAACACCTCCTACACCTCCCAGAGACACATTGGAGCTCAGAAAAAGCATGTACTCCATCTATGAGCCCAACCCAACACGGTAGTACTCTCAAAACGGGGATATCTCTTAAATTGGGCGGGGCACACGAAGCCAGTTTTCACCATCGGTACGTCCAAAAAGGCCCAGAATTCATTGGTCGTGTGGTGTAATGGTTATCACGTCCCGCTCACACCGGGGAGGCTCGGAGTTCGATCCTCCGCATGATCATTCTCAGCTAACAAGCGTTGCACAAGCAACGTCAGCAGCTGTTCTTTTTGCCGGACATTCACCTCTGCTGTTCTTGACGAGGGAAAAACTTTTTGCGTGTCTCTGAGTGGTGAATCTCCGTCCCGATTTTAGGGTGTGGGATCGTCGAAAAGTCTAACCACTATAATTAGACTTCTCCACTAATTGTAAACGATATAGCTTAGAAATAGCACTCATTCAATGGGGGTCTTGTCAGAGGCAAAAACATACCATTGAATGTGGCTCAAAACACATGCAAAAAAGATGGTCCCTAGCAGGATCGAACTGCTGATCTTCGCGTTGCAAAGAGGCTAATTTCCTATTAGCACGACGCCTTAACCAACTGGGCCAAGGGACCAAATGGGAAGTTGGCTGTTATCAATCAGCTGGGGTTGGATATGTGGTTTTCCTCGAGGCTGCGCGCTACGCGCTACGCCTCTGCTACAGTGCAACTACTCGCTAGTAATCGCTCCGGAAGTCATGGAAGAATAACTTGTCAACTATATACTGCATCACTGTCCTCTAAATACTGTCCTGTAACCTTAATCAGTGCTTAGTCAGCACTGAGCACCTTGACAGGGCTCTGAACTGTCACATTGGCTGCAAACCTTGTTGGAGCCAGAGGTAGTGAGGTCTGACGTCAAAAAACCCTAACCCTGGTGTAAATGTCAAGTGTACAGTCAACTGGGAGTAGTTCATAGTTAGGTTTTTACATGATGACGTGTAACTGGCGTATCAGAGAGAAATGCAACCATTTGACTGTTCAATATTTGTCATCCAGTGTATTCCACTTCATGATTCAAGTCCCCGTGAAAATGACCTGCGTTGCGCTCTTGTTTACTCGTTTCTTCCAAACACGTTATTGTGGCTCCTAGAATCTGGGTTGTACGTTGAGGGAGAGTCTCTACAGGGCACAAGTGCTGATGCATCATGTTTTCATTGTATCGCACAAGTATGTTTGTGATATGGGCCGACGGTGGTACACCACTCGATCATGCGAACCTATCATGTTGCGCCTGTCTCCCACCCGATGCTACTGACTGCCCACAGAACTTCCAGTGGCTTAATTCAAGACCCTAATTGAAGTGTATATACGAGGCAACAGACTGACCAGCCCGGAAAGCGTCCCGGTCTTTACTTGTACAAGTGTACTTGTACCATCTCCACGTGGATGCTCAACTTATGGTTCAGTATGAACAACCCATAGCTTCCCTGAAGAGGTGTCAGGAAGAAGAGTCTAAGGCGTTGGGGTAACCTCAGCGCCACTAAGAGTTTCTTTGATTCGAGGAAAAAGCATTAGATGGTCACATGACGTTTCTGTCCCCACCTCCCCCCACTCACGCTTCTCTGACCAGTTGCGGCCATATCCTGGTGAAAATACGGCTTCCCGTCCGATCAGCCATAGTCAAGCACCAGAGAGCCCAGTTAGTATTGTAGTGGGAGACCATACGAGAATCCTGGGTGCTGCAATTCAACCATTCGCGACGCGAAAGGTCTTTCTTTTTGTCCTCCACAGCCTTCTGTGTTGTCTCCTACCTACGGTACTTACACTGACTGACATCTTCTTAAGGCTACGGAAAACTCCTAACCTGTCTGGGAGACAGGAATACTCTACTTCCAGCCATGTAGAGGCACAGAGGGGAAGATCCATCGGATTCCTACCTTTGTCAACTGAACGAGCAATTCCTTGCTGCCTTGTATCTCTTCAAAGTACAGGGTTCTCTCACATGGCGAGCAGGCGCTGCGATGAGCTGTCAGTTGTACGGTGTATGCTGCAGTGATCCAAAAGAGTAAGAAGGAAAGTCCACTACGCTACACGCCATCTCGACCACTCAAAGCTCATCCACTCACATACTCTCCTCTTCCGTCAAAGTTCACCATCATTACTTTTCTGGGATCATGTGTTGTAGCGCATGGATAATGCACATGCGATGGGCATTATTTTACAACCTGCCATGTCTTCTGAGAAACGTGAGAAGTGTGCAAACAGTCTCTAGACTTCATATTCCTATTGGGCAGTTCTGGAAACAGACGTTGTCTTTTGGCTGCTGAGATGATGACTGGTGAGCACTGGGTGTAACAAGTTGTGACGATAGCCACGAGGCACCATATCACGATCAACCAGCTCACGTCCTCTGTCTGAAGAGTTGGTATCTCCAGGTGAAGTGAAAGCTGACGACAATATTAATGGCAACAGCGACCTACATTGAGTTTTACTCCGTAGTTCCATAGTAACCCGTACAAGTCACCGCGAACTAAGAATACGTCTCTAGATTATCAACGCAATCCTCACAGCGAGAGTCGGCACGCCTAAGAAGCTATTGAGGTAGAGTCATCACCCCAACCGGCTCGATTGACATTGTGGTATTGATTGTCGAACCAGTACGACTTTGGTGTGTATGTCAGAACAGCAACTCAGAGCCAAAACCGCAGACCTAGAGCCACAGACCCAAAGCATGTCTATAGTTATCCCTCAGGGGTTTCTACAGGTCATCAGTTATATAGTAAGTCATCAGGGAGCTCAACAAGTCCAAAGAGCAGTGAGTGTCGTTAAAGCTGTCTTATAGCCGTAGTCGCACTTGTATCATACGTATACCACCCTCTACAAGCCCTGCCTCAACCCGTGCTTACACGCTACTGCTGCATCTATAGTCACATGGTATTGAATAAATAGTGTCCGACCTTGTATGTCAAACTTTTGCACGCTAGTCATCGTCCATCATTCGAATCTGCTGATGCAGACTCACCCGCTCGCCCTCGGCCTTACCGTATCGCGACATGTCCTCCAAGGGTAGATCGTCGATTTCCGACTGATCAATCAGCGGCAGAGGGGTCATACTGCTGTCCATATGGGTGGTATCGGTAGTTTTCATGCGGGAGAACAGCGACAGGTTCTGGTCCAGATCGCTGAGATCGTCAATGTGGTTCACGAGATCGTTCCACGTTCGAGTGCGGTCTTTATCCTCATCATCCGAAGTCAGGGTCGTTTTCGACGACTGAGGAGAACACGATGCATCGTCCGAAACCACAGAGCGAACTGGAGTGGGCTGCATAATCACAGATGCAGTGTCGTCATCATCTGTCACAACTAAGGGCTGTTTCATGGACGCATTGGCCACCTCATCTTCACCAAAAGTCCGCAGACGCAGATACGACGAGATTCCCGTGCCGCTATCGGCCATCATTTCGGGGTTAAAGTTGGTCACCTGGAACGAGTCCCGCACCTTGTACGAGTTGAGGTGTTTCTGTGCAATGGGTGGCTCCTGCAGTTCGAAGAGCTTTTTGATGGCTGCGAGATTGACGCGGGTGCGGGGCAGCTCTTTGCCGGGCTTTGTGACTTGTGGTCGTCTTCTGGATTCCTCGGCGTGGCTCTTTTCCAGCTTCTTGCGCTGTCTGTACATTGCCGCTGGGCCTGCTGCTCGAAACAGACGGTTTTCGGCCGCGGCCTCTGTGTCCTGAATACCTGCCACTTCGGCCACCAGCTCAAACACCGAGTCCCACTGGTTCCAGTAGACGTAGCAGCACACGCCCTGGACTCGCAGTAGGAGCTCTTCCAGCACATCTCGCATGTGCATGAGTCGCTGCAGCATGGCGGCGAGGTCGACGAGCACGTTCTGGTCGTTGTTGTGGATCACGGGCACCGTGTTGGGGGGAGGCATGGGTCCGCCGTCACCCATCTGTTTGTGCACGTTGTATATGGAGGCGACCAGTTCGCGTACCAAAGGAGACGGCTGCAGGTTGGTCTGCTGAGCGCCTCCCCGCACATATGCGTTCTTGTTGAAGTTGAGGTGACCGCCATTGGGGGCTGACTGGATTGTGTGTTTGGCGTAATTGAGAGCAATGACGGTGGCCTTGATCACGTTGCGTAGCAGGTCAAAGGTGCGGCCCCGGGCGTCCAGGTCCGCCTGAGGCACTTCCAGCATACGTGTCACGGGGTGTTGTAGAATCACGTCCTGGATCTTGTTGTTGGACAACGTGGTCGACAGAGTCGGGTGGTCGCGGAAGTACCGCCGGGTTCGTTGCATTTCAGTTGCCAGAAGCGCGTTGAGATCGTGGACGGATTGGACGGGTTTCTGAGTCACTGACGGCTGGTAGGTGTGGTGGTCACCCTGGGCTTGTGGTGGTTGCGGTTGCGGTTGTGGTCGAGAAGGGAGAGGGTCCGGTTGACGTGCTCGTTTGGGTGGCGCTGACGAGGGAGACATGCTGCTAATAATTTTTGTCTTGTTCTTGTGCTTTCAGCTGCCTGCGTATTTTTGATATCAGTCCGCAAACTATGGTGCGGTTTCTTTCTCTTGGTGTGAAGTAGTCGACCTGGGTTCCGCACGCTCTAGGCAGAGTGTGACTCCACAGTACAAGGAAACCTGGAGTTTTTGTCGTGCAGGACGAGGTTATTACGGCTTTGGGTTTGCTTGTTTGAGAATGGGGTAGGTGGAGGACGGGGGTCAAAAGGGGTGAAGGTGGTGGATTTTAATTCTGGTTTTTGGTGGAATCATCTCAACAGGGTCCAATTACCCTATCTACCACTCGATCTCGTCAAAACCTCCCCAATTCCACCTCTTCGTCACCCCCCTTCTCCGCGACAATGCACTAAAATGTGGGGTTGCATTGCACTAAACGTTGCAAAATTGCCAAGTGCACATTGGCAGGTGGAACATTGAGTACGTGCATATTGGTGGGTTTCAGGTAAGGGGTGTGGCTGTGAAAGGGTGTTTGGGGTGGGTTTGAGTCGGGGAAAAACGTGGCAATCACTAAAGTACGCCCTGCACAGTTGATGGCCGCTTCCCTAGCTCGATTTCAGCCACTTTTACACCTCTTATTACTACCCCCTGAGCCGCTAACAAGCGATCCAAAACGAGCCTCTAAATTAACCTTCTTCGTTGGCGGGGGTCATAGCTTCATCCTTGTATTGTTTGTATGTGTCGCACACCCATACAGTTTCAGCGTTTTGTGTATTTCCGTGGTTCGGATAAATAGCGACAGAAAGACAAGAGAGGTGGGCAAACGCAGGCTTTGGCGGGCAAGCCTGAGAAAATCCGTGGTAGATTTTTGGCCTGCGAAAACACAGTGTACATACCGTAGCGACGCCGTCCTCTCGTCCATCTCCGTCCAGCCGTACTTCCCCGCATCAGATCGTCCCTTGCTCTCAATACGTTGCCAGGTTTCAAGTCTTTTTTCCACGCGACTGTCGGTCTCGAGTCGGAGCATTCACATGTCTTCGTACGACAAGAGAGGACAAAGGTCCGACCCGGGATTTGAGCGGGTGCACGGCCGTTGTTTGCGGCGTTTGCGTCGCTTACATCAGTGCTTACGGACGGAAAATCCCTGATTTGAAATGAGCTATTGTGTGTACATGCTCATCCTGTAGCCGACATCCTAACAAACCTCAAACTCTCACTATCTCAACAATAGAACTACCGGTGCTGTCGTCACTGTTCCCCACTTGAGCTATTAAATAAAGCTGTGCAGAGAGTTCCTGGAAACGACACTTGACTCGCTGCCGCAGCACTCGTGGACCACTTATCTCGGGCTACTGCACAGGTGAGACAGCCCAAACAAGAGGTGGGCACAAGACTCATGGTTCGAGCTTCGCCGCCCTTGCTTGCCAGCGGTGGGTGTCGTCGTCATCTTGACTCGATCGACCAAGTAGAGTTACGGGATGTTCAGGGTCTCCGTATAGGTGTTGTCGTCGGACATAAGGATGGAGTGGTTTGATTGGAAATCCAAAAGCGGCATTCGGATCGTCATACCAAGGCGAGTAGATCGCTACTGTCTACATCGATACATCTTATCTCAACCGTTCGTAATGCCTCTCCATTCCAACAGCCGTTCCTGATGATCTATTATGCTTAAGCGAAACAGGGCAAGACTAGACGACCCAACGAACCCTCACGGCCTCATTCCACACAGGCCAAACTGAGACAGATTCAGGGTTGAACAAGTGTTCTTACTCGCCTCTCTTCCTTCGTTTTTGTGTTTGTACCTCGCTAAGAGCAGGGCTAAATCGGGACGCCAGCTGGCCCCCATTTGCGCACATTGCTTTTTCGTTACCGCCATCCGTATCGAGCTTGCTTTTGGAAGAGATGTGATGCTGGACCGACGTGGTGTTTGCTTTTGTCTTCGACCTTCGTCTTTGATTACTAAGGACAGATATTATCGTCTAGCAGAGCGGGTCCGTCCGTATTTCAGTGGCTGAATATGGTGGCCGTAATTTGGTGGCCACAGTATTGGTGGCTGTGTTCGTACTCACTACTATTAGTGCAAGCTAGTGCCTGCTTCTACCAAATGAACCGACCTCTACCAGTACAAGCCTGGCCGTTATCAGACCTCCGGAAGGGTCCGATCGACGTTTGTTTAACGCAAAGTCATCAACTCAATGCTTCCTTCTCACCATGAAACACTTATACGACCGACATTTGCAGATCTTCAAGCTGGGATCCCCGAACAATCTTTCACCTGATTAATGTGCGTGTGCTAATTATACCAGTGCGACACTGTAGAGCTAGGAACGTACAGAGAGACGTATTCACGACGAATGACACCCGTATTCATCCACTTTCACGCTCCGTTAGGCCCAGAATATCTGACACGTTCACTTACCACACAAAGAAGTTTTTAAGGGTCCATTTTAGCGGCCCCACTAGCTTCTGATTGGAGATAATACTGCGGATATTCACTCCGTTCGGCAATTCCTTCTGTCTCAGGAAATTACCCGTATTCAACAAGACAACCATGGGCTCCTACATTCCTTTTGCGGTGTGTGAATGATTACGGTATCACGCGAGTTGTTTGAGCAGAACATGACAATCGCGAATAGCTGATGGTGCAGCAGTAACACGGGGTACTCGATTGGAAGCGACCCTCCAGCGGTTGTTGTCCTTCGGGGCAGATCAATTGGTCTATTCTAGGTTGAAATCACAACTCTTTGTGTCCCATTGTCCACCTGAACCGTCTAATCCGATGTTCAGCACTCAGACTCATCTGAATGTTCTCTGACACCAGGAGTCATCATCTGCATCAATGCTTGAAGTCTGAAACAGTAATATTCCACTGTACTGCGAGTACACAGCTCCTTGAGAAGTACAGTGTATGTGTACTGTAGATGATCTTAAACCTGAATCCCATCTGAAAACGTCCATTGACATGTGGCTTGATTGATCATGGTAGCTGGTTAACTCGCTGACCTTCGACAGCTTTTTATGAGCATGGAATGTGCTCACGAAAAAATTAATCCATGAAGAGACACTTGGGCAGGACCAAAAAAGTGGACGACACCGGAATCGAACCGGGGACCTCGCGCATGCTAAGCGCATGTGATAACCAACTACACCAGACGCCCGGAAGTTAAATTTGACTGAAAAGCTGGCCATGCAAATCTAAATTCAATGATTTAAAGTTTAGACGGTAAACCTTATAATGAGCTAATTGTTGCAAGAGGATTTTGGAAGTGTTAGTCCCATTGTTTTGGTAGATAGGTATAGACCATGAATGTGAGCTACTCTGCTGATACTCAGAACTCGTCTCTTTTCAGATTTCTTCCCTTTTGCTCGTGTGACCATCACCAGAAGGCATATCTCCAGATGAGAAATATAACTGAGAGTTGAAACTGTAATGGAGATAACCCCTCAGTGTTCGGAGTTAGAGAAGGAAGAATACGCCGGTTGTACGCTCTTTGTTCATTCTCTCTCTTCACACTCGTCGACCATGACCAGCGAAAGCTTCGAAACTGCCCATGAGGCTCGTGTCAACCGGCTTCTCAATGCCTCTTCCAATGAAAGCAGAGAGGCTCTCTCAGACGATATCCTAACACTGATGATCAAGGACGCTGCGGCGTCTCAGGGTCCTATCGTCGGCCATCCTTCTGATGCGCGAGAAATGGCCGATTCTTTTCTCAAGACTACGCAACGAGGGCCCTTACAACCACGACACTATGGCAGCAGGTTCACCAATGTGCCTGTCCTACTGTACCTTCAACTTCTGTGGGAAGAGATCAAGGAGTCTATGCCTCAGCTTGATCAACATGGCCTGATTGACTTTTCCATCCTGGTTCTGGCGGAGTTAGTCCCCGAGAACATGCGGGATCAAGTCGCAGAGTTGAAGTCTGATTCTTGGGTGGCTCTCAAAGCTAGAATCTGTGCCATGTTTGAGCGTGAGGGAGTGGACACAGGTTCTGACTACGTCTTTACAAACTACTTCAGCAATTGGAAACCGATAGATGGCCCTCTGTTTGTGTCTTGTGCTGCTCTCATGTCTGAACTGCTTGCTTGCCCCATGGGAATCCCAGGTCTCGCTCTACAAGTAGCCTGTGACCATCTCGCAAACGAGAAGGACTACCCTCAACTGGCGAAAGACGCAGAGAGATACATCAAAGACCACGTGCCAAGAAATGGACAAAGCTTGGAGACCAACCGGGCTTTCGCTTCTTGTCTAGGAGAGTACGCCGGTAGGAAGCATTTGGGGCTGAAGTAGAGGTGGAACGTGAAGTGTGGGAGTCGATCAGTATCAACAGGTATTCAATGTATTTACTGTATATAAGCGTGTCAGGTCTTTATGCGAAGTTTTAAGTCTACAGTACCAGTAAACTACATCTCCCTCTTTCTAACAACGTCATCCCATGGTGGCAGGCTTGATTCCACGGCTTGGCTTGGCTTGGTAGATTGAGCCGTAAAAAGACAACATGACCTCCACCACATCGTATACTTCACTCTCTCATGTCTCACAGTGTCTCAAATATACGAAAAGTAGCTTCAGAAGCGTCCAAAATCTGTCAGCACGAAGCTTCAACGATGGCACTTGCAAACACAACGAACATTTCTGAGGCCCAGTGCCGTCCTACACTCCTAAAAACTACTCTATAGTATACCAGAAGCTATGCCAAGCACAATATAATTGTCGACACTTCCGCAAAAGCCCTAAAAACGCGGTAAATCGTGGCGCGAAAAAAACAACAGAATTCCGATAGTACACCCCAAATTTCTTAGTAGTTTAAATTCCCCTCCCGGTGGCCAAGCTGGTTTAAGGCGCGAGACTGTAATGGTATAAATTGTAATCTTGAGATCGGGCGTTCGACTCGCCCCCGGGAGAATTTTTTTTGCATCACTATATATTTGTGGATATCTTCGTGATGACATAAGAGAGCTTATTTTGAAGCACTCTTTTTTACCACCCTCTATCATTACCATCATGATACTCTAATCACTGCTGCTATCACATTAAACAATTCATATAACTTATATAACTTACACTTATGCAAAACTCGCTTGACTATCACTCCTCCATTCGCTCAAGCTCCTCATCAATGACGGTATCCACGTATCCAGCTCGCTCGGGGCTGAAAGTGACTCCCATTCGGTCCTCCACAGCTTCTCGCAGCTGTCGTCGGGTCACAGTGTCCAGGTTGGCAGCAGCCAGAGTCTCCTTGACGGCGTTGGAGATGGTCAACTTCTGGTGGTCGTCCAAATCGGCACCCAGAGCGTCTCCAAGAGATCGGGAACGCTCATGGCCCAGCATAACAGACGACCGTCCACTCATCAGAGACATGGGAGTGGAAGTCGATCGAGTCATGGTCTTGCGCTTGTCGGCCATGGGATCATAGTACGATCCACGGTTACCCACAGAAGGGTACATGGCGTAGTGGCTAATGACAGACTTGGGCCGGGGTTTTCGACCCGTGTGAGTCGACTGAGCAGGCATGACACTACCCTCGTCGAAATCACCTCCAAATCCAGACATGAGAGAAGTGGTTCGAGAATGGTAGGCCTTTTCGGGCTCATGGTTGAATCGAGCCTGCTCATCAGCAAAGGTCTGCATGTCGTAGCCATACTCATCCATGTACTCATCTTCGTACTCGTCGTCGTTTCGGTAGATTTCAGACCGCTTCATTCCGTATCGAGAGTTGAGAACAATTCGTCTCTCGGCTCCAGGAACACCCACTCGATGGGCATAGTCAGACCAGGTCTCCAGAGGCACGGAAGAAGGATCGAAACCCTCATCAGCAACGGAAACAAGCTGCTTACCTCCCTTTTCTCCCACAACAACTCGGGTGTTACCCCAAGAGAAGTTATCCATGTTCCAGAAGGCGTAAATGGGCAGGAGGAAAGAGTGGATAGGGTAGGCAGCGACGTAGATAATCATCCAGCCAACATGTTCCCACTTTCTGTTGATGATGAAAATCAAGGCCTGCAGACCGTAGACACCTCCAATCATGGCAAGAGAAATGATGGGAATGGCTCCAGTATGAGACGCCAGCAGGTAGATGAGGTAGACAAGATAGATACAGACAGAAGGCAACATGAGAGTACCAATCAGATCAATGAACACAACGAATCGCATGCCGAAGAAACAGAAGCCACACAGATGACTGAGTCGAAGCAGCTCCATCAGGTTATGAACGGTAGAGTTGATCCATCGTCGTCGCTGAGACAGAAGAATGGCAATGGACTCGGGAGCAGCAGTCTGGGCATGGGCGTCAGGAGTGAACTTGTATCGCATCTTGGGGAAGTACTTGGACATGAGGGTGGTCAAGTATCGATCCTCACCGAGAGAGAACAGGTTCTTCTTGTGCAGAGTGTCGACGTTATTCTCGGCGTACTCTCGAATGACATCGTTGGAAATAATCAGAGGACGTCCTCGATCAGCAGTTCGAAGTCTGTACATACAGAAACAACCAGGAAGACAGGTGACGGATCCAAACAGAGACTCAAAGGCCTTGGCCAGATGATGCGAAATGTAGTACTCGTACACCTGAATCATGGTGGTCCACGACTTTTGCTCGTTCTGAAGAGACGTTTCTCCACAAATACCAGCAATTCGCGAATCATCGGCACAACACGAAACCATTCGGTTCAGAGAGTCCTCGGAAACAGACGTATCGGCATCAACCATCATAATGTACTCATAAAGCTCGGGATCCACACCAATAATGTTGTTGATGTGTCGGAAGACTTCAAGTTCCAGAGGAGACATGGGGGCCTGGTAGTGCACCTTGTTGAAGAACTTCATGAGCATGACCTGAGAGTCTCGCTTACCTCGGTTACCAGGCTTGGAAGTCTCAGACTCTTTGCCAACCTTGACCACAACAACATAAGGAGCAATGTTACCCTCAAACTCGTACAGTCCAGAGTAGACCTTTCCGTAGTTGAGCTGCTGAGAACCCTCACCAACAGAGTGGAAGGCAAGAGCCGGAGGATTGACCTTGGGATCGACTCCAAAGATGTCAAGCACAATCTGAGGAGTGGTCTTATCGTTACCGTTACCAACAATCATACCATCACAAATGACAAACAGCAGCTTTCGTCGGTTGTCGTACTTGAGACAGGTAAGAGAGTCAATGGCAGCTCGAAGAGCGTCCTCGTCCTCGGTATAGGCGGGAACCTGGCAGACCACAAACTTATCCTGCATGGAGGGCTGTCTGGAAGAGCCAAATCGAACAGCAGAAACGAACTTGATGACAGTGACGGACGACAGAAGACAAGCAATGGCCAGAAGAATGTAGTTAGCAGCCTGACATCGTGCAGAATCTCTGAAATCGAGCTTTCCGTGGTAAAAGGCACTGTTGAAACAGCTCATATGGGTCATCTTGTCAGCCTCCGACAGCTTAATGTCCTTCCAGAGTTCCTTAACGTCAGTTCCAGCGTTGTTCTGGATCAAATCCTTGACCTCAGGAGCCAAAAAGTCGTACTTCTTGTACAGAGGAGACAAAGAAGGGTCGTAGATTTGGAGGGTGTAAAAGTAGTTGGTAAAGTCGAAAATCTGGTCGTCCATCATGATCCACATTCGCTGGTCTTGAGTGCCCTGCTTCTCCACGTCCTTCTTGGCCACCACGAGATCTCCCTTGTGGTACTGCTTGATCTTGGGGCCAAACTTGTCGTTGTACCAAGAGTACTGATGCAGAGCCTGTCCCTCAGCAGGGACCTTCCAAGATCCGGAGTAATGGATGGCCTGAGGAATCATGTTGACGGTGTTGTTGTACATCATCCACACATCCTCGTCCTCAACCAGACCCTGACAGGCAATAGTAAGAGGAGGAGGGAAGTAATCGGTAAGATCCTGGCCGGCAAAGTACATCATATCATCAGGGTTGGTTTTCATACCATTGTCAGAATGCTGCTGTCGATAGAACTTGGTCATGTCGTAGACAGAACCTCGAATACCCACGTAGTAGTCGTTTTCTCCCTGATGAGTGTGCAGCTCCTTGGCGTTCCAGGCCTTGTCGAAGTTGGAACAAATGATTCGCTGCAGGAAGATCATGTAAAACACAATTCCGGCGTTGATGAGGAAAATGAAGGCGAAAATAACGAGCTTCTCTCGCCACGCCATTCGCACATCGGGTCGCTTCATTCGGCCAATCCACTTGAGAAGAGGAGAAGGAATCCAGAAGGTCAGCAACCACACAAAGGCAACCCACATTCGTCGGTAACCTGAAGTCTTGACAACAACGGTGTCTGTAGTGCCCACAAGATACTCGGGATCAATACCAAACTCCTGGGCGTCTCTGTACTTGGTGGGATCCATGAGACCCTGATTCTCGTAGTTTTGGTAAGGGTAATCAGGATCGTGAGAATCATTGGGACCACCGGGAAGACCTCCATCAGGCACAAGAGTGGTGATGTTGGGCTCGGCAGGATGAAGATCGGCCTCATGAGTATGCATTTCTCGCTCAGTAAGACCTCCTCCATAGTTGCCCATGTTAGCCATGGCAGGATTGATCATGTTGGGCATGTTCATTCCATGACCTCCCATCTGATCCATGTAAGAACCCTGATGCTGGTCGTATCCATGGCCCATTCCCTGTCCAATAGCCTCCTCCAAGTGGTTCCATGCCGGTTCACTCAGCCACGCTCGATTTTGGCCCACAGCAAAGTCTGCAGGACCCCATCCAAACGTGTCTGCCACCCAGCCCTGCAGAATCATGTAGTCTGAGGGGAAATGTAGAGCTGCGTACCGGTCGGCCAGCTCGTCGAATGCAAAGTCGGCCGTGTAGTCTCTACCGGACCGTTTTCGGATCCACTCCACAAGTGCCCAGTTTCGCACCTGCAGAGAAACCGTTCCTCCAGTCCACTTTTCCAGGACCTCTCCCTTGGCTGTGGTGTTGACCGCCACGTTGATCACGTTCCAAATTCGCGACGTGGTCAGCAGAGACGTGACGTCCAGAATGTGTTCGGCAAAGTCGTCTCGAGCCAAAACAGACAAGCTTTCATCGAGGAAGAAGCGAAAGTTGGGGATCTGGAGACGCTGCATCTGTTGCAGGCTGTGAATCTTCTCGCTGTTCCAGGTGGAAAGCACCTTTGTGACGTTCTGGGGCGTTTTGACCACCCGGAAGCCCTCATCGACCAGCTCTTTTGAAATACCCACCGAGTCGTCAAACACAGATCGCAGAATGACGGATCGCTCGGAAGGACCACACTCGACAATGTTGACTAGTGCCACAATGTCATCTTCAGGAGAACCCGAGTCACCAACAGGTGCCAGATCCATGCCCTCCAGGAACTGGTTGAGGAGTCCAACCACAGTCTTGACTAGTGCCACATAAGTCGAGGCAATGACCTCGTCAGTGGAGTGCTGTTCCAGAGTGTCAGGAGAAACACCAATCAGAGCGGTTCCTTCAAGAGTATCAAACTCGTTACCTTGGCCTAGTAGTAGCAGACCGGACAGCGTGGAGAGGATGGATCTAAGGTTTTGTCCCCGGATTCCGCACTGTTTAAGCGAGTCTCTCCAGTCGGTGGCGAGTGCATGATCGTCCGTGTGCTGCATGTACTCTGGAAGGGTGTATGTGCCAGAGGGCTTGAGGAGGTTGTATTCATCAGCTGGTTTGAGTGATAGATGGTCGATTTCTGAGTCGGTGGCGGCCAGCAGCAGGTTGTAGAAGACGGTGAAAGCCCGGTTGTCTTTTTCGTGGGGCAGATGGGTCAGGTGCTTGACCGAGGACAGAGGCATGTCTGACAGCATGATTCTCGTTTTGCAAACGTTTCCGTCCGCGTCCAGAGACACACAAACAGACAGGCCATTGTGCAGCAGAGTGTCGACGTTTTCGGGTGTCTGGGCCGTCAGAAACGGTTCCAGCACGTTGAGAGCCGTGGCAGTCTGGGGCGGGATGTTGGGGAACTCTTGCAGACATGCCAGGAATGAAGATGGCGCCGAGGGTATCGAGGATCTGTGTTAGTTGGAACGTGGAAGATGACGGGGCTCTGTCAATGTTGGGATTGCTGGTTCTCAAGTTGCAGTCTTTGATTGTAAGACAGAACGACAGTGCGTCGAAGGACTGATGTGTAGGTAAGTCGAACGGTTACCTCACCCTCACCGCAATACTCACCCAATGAAAATACTCTGATCTTCGGAACGCTTCCAGGCGTGCTCCCACACGGAGTTGAGAAAGTCGATGTCAATGTGGCCGTCCAAGACCAGCACCGAGGTGGAGTCGATTCGCAGCGAGCGATCTGCGGAGTTGTACTGCTGATGCAGGGTGCCCAGCAGCGCCGACGTGGAGATCGGTACTGCGGCTGACGACAGCGGCGGCACGTTCATCTTGTGTTGGTAGCAAAGGTGTTGTGAGATGCTGTCGGGTTCTGAAAATGTGTGTGTCTACACAATGAAAGCTATTACAGCAGTAGTCTCGAGGCATGTTCTCTCTTACATGTACGCTAAAAATAGTATGGTTTGAAACCAACCTTAGGTGGGAAGGAGGTAAACAGCAGTTTGGAAAAGGTGGACCTAGTGTAGTTTGCGAGTGCCAACAGAAAAATGGGCGAGCCAGGCCAGTGAATGATCAAGATACATCTTCGGGCTAGTTTGCCACCTTCAAAAGCCACGCCTAACTGCTCTCAAATAGGGGCTATGCAGCAAGTCCCAAAAATACCATTACCTCCATACATGCCTAACCAACCACCCACACTCGGGGCACATGCACACATCATGCACCTCCACACATGTCAGACTAATTATTGGCACGGTATATAAGCCGGTCTATAGGCCACATTAAGACGGTAGTGCCAGTAGCTGGGTCTTGCGTGGTGGACGAAAATGCACTACTTCGAACTGCCACGTTTTAAGATACCCCAACACCCACCTCTTTCGGCCCTCTCTCTGCCCTACAAGTATCTTATATCTCTCACTGTACAGAGGGCCAGGCGGGTGAAGGCTGTAGTGAAGATGAGCTGAGCCAGCTGGGTTGAGCCAGCCTCGTGTCTAAAAGTAGATGACAGCAGGTGTCACAAGAAAGGGGTTCCAGAGGGTCAAAACTGATCAGTCAACGTGTATTAGTCATCACAAGGCTTCTGCGACGTATTTGAAGTAGAAATCAGTCTCACTTCTTGCTATAATAAACGACTCTTACCCCCTGACAAATGACGGTCTCGTCACTCGAGATAATTTAAATTGAAGGCTAATCTCGCACTCGTTCTCTTCCGGACCTGACATGACAGCACACACACTTTAACACACTTTAATTGTGCCTCTGCTGTAGTGTTGAAAATCTGGAGCTATTCAACTTGCTAAATAGCCGTTCTAGAGCATGTCAGTTCATGCTAACTGATTTGGCCTATGGATAGTCGGGTATTGAGACTATTCAAGGTGAGTACAGCACTCATATTCCGTACCTGGCAGTTCCCAGTATCTCAACAAGAGCTGTTGCAACTGCACAAAAGTTGCTGGACCTCTTCTTAATCAGCTCCTTCAACTGTCCATACAGCTCACCCTTTGAAAACATCATAAACCAACAGCTATGATTGCAACATGTCTCGAAACGTGGAAGGATCGACGTGTTGTGGTGTTGAGTGTCCCTTTCGGGCCTTAATAGCAAGTTGCCGAAGTCTATGGTGGTCATAATGGTTGCTATACGAGCACGGATACAATACACTCGTAATCTGACCAGATGCCGTAATTATGACTGTCCTAAGCTTACAGACTACAGCTCATAAGATGTGCCATTGCTTCGGTCCTTTCGCTATAGATGTCCCTCGGCTGACTAACACCCACTCATCATTGCCAGACTCCCAACTCTCCCAGGCACACGACCATATGCGCCAATGACCTCGTCTGGAGATGTGTAGTAGTCAGGATCGTGTCACGTGACTTTGGTGATTTATCACGTGATCTAGTTACGAGTGGTAGCGGCTTTCCAGTGTTGGCCTAAGAACTACCCCATATTGCGGTCACGTGAAGACCCTTTCTCTCCTTACCATTGCTACCAGGGTGTGCCTCGACCTGCACTCTTCAATCGTGGGGGCATACAAGGTTCGGAGTATGGAAAGGGACTTTTTTCGCTTGATCTGACATTACAAGGCCGTGTCTAGCAGGTGTCACAAAGACGATTTTTCGACGAGACCAAAACCATCTGAAAGTAGCAGTCTCAACACGGCGCCCCAGCCCCTTTATATACTTTTTCCAACACCCCATAGACCTCCTTTGGCTTCTTCAAAGTTACCACCTACCACAACCCTGAACACGCGTAAAGTTAACACGTAACTATCACACGCTACCAAGAGTGCACACTCCACCACCTTCCTACACAACCACAAAACGCCAACCATGAAATCCATCGTGAGCGTGCTGACCCTGCTGCTCCTCATCAACGCCGTGGCCGCCCTGCGATTTGTGCTGCCCGCCAAGGACAAGAATGAGCTGCCCTTCTGTGTGCGAGACTTTGTCAAGAACGGCGAGCTCGTTGTCGTTACTGTCGAGTCCCCCAAGTACGCCGATGGCCAGCAGCTGAGCGTGGTCGTTCGAGACGCACATGGAAACGAGTACACCCGAATCAAGAACGTTCTGGGCCGAGAAATCACCACCTTCAGCTCTCACCAGGACACTGCTCTGGACGTGTGCTTCCACAACGTGGCCAACTCGCACCAGGATCTTGGAAAGACCAAGGAGATCGATCTGTCCGTGGCTATCGGAGCCAACGCCCGAGACTGGGAGCAGATCCAGGCCTCTGAGAAGCTCAAGCCCGCAGAAGTGCAGCTGCGAAAGATCGAGGAGATTGTCGATGAGGTGGACAAGGAAATGAACTACCTCAAGATGCGAGAGATGCGACTGCGAGACACCAACGAGTCCACCAACCGACGAGTCAAGTTCTTCTCCGTCGGCATCACCATTGCCCTCCTCGCTCTCGGCGTCTGGCAGATCATCTACCTCAGATCTTACTTCCGATCCAAGCATATCATTTAAAAGGGGTTCAAATCAAAAAATTGATAATTGTTAGAATGACACAGTGTGACGATGAAATGTCCTTGCGTAGGCTATCGGGAAACAGTGAAGTACACGAGCTTGTAGTGTAGAGACGGTTTCTGTCCGTGATGTCATATTCTGAACTAATGCAGAAGAACCATGTGATCCGTAACTTTCACGATCTGTACTTGGATAGTAATAATCACAAGCAGCAACAGATACCGGCTCTTTTAGTCATATATACAATTCATTATAAATAATTAAGCGCTTGCCAAGAGGTCATCGCATATGCTTGAGTCTGGGTCCTGATGCAGGTCTTGGTTTGATCCCAGAGCTCTAAAGCTGTTTCAACAATCCTTCGAACGCCTGAATGTCAATCTTACCTCCCACAGCTCCAGCCACCTCCATCATGTCCTTAAAGTCCTTCTCACTGGCGTTGTCTTTGATCAGCTTAGCAATTCGACGTAGATCGGCCGTAGTTATCGTATCCGACTTGGTGAACCATGAGAACGCCAGAGGTATGTCTTCCGAAGACACGTCGTTCTTCTTCTTTCTCTTCTTCTTGGGCTTCTCCTCTGCCGCCTCAACCGCTCCGCCTGTCTCTCCATCACTGGCCACAAAGAACCCTCCTCCCCCTTCATCGTCATCCTCTTCGCTAGCCACGAATCCACCTCCCTCATCATCGTCACTGGCAACAAATCCACCACCACCTTCGCTTGATGCGTCATCTTCAATGTCTGCAATCTCTTCAGCCAGAAACCCACCCTTGTCATCGTCTGAGTCGTCTCCATCAGACACAAACCCTGGATCGAGCACCTGACGAGTGATCATGCGGCTAAAGCCATCACTGAAGTCGTCAAATGTGATAACCTCGTTGAGAAAGTGAGGTTTCAGTGTCTCCACACACTCATCGAGGTTGTCCGTGCCCGAGAACTCCTCCACAGACCAACCCAGGTCCATGATCACCAGTGGCACATCAAAGGCCGAAATGACTCCCTCTTCGGCGTGTTCGTCAAAGGCCGTCTGTAGTGCCGTTTTCTCGACCCCCGAAAGCCGTACTGGCCGTCCCGGCTTGGCACTGCTGATGTTGAACGACTTTGTCCAGTCCATGGCCCCAAATGCTGTTTTTCCTGTGCGTCTATCTTACTCAGCACACTGGTGTGTAGAGAGGCAGAGATGGTTCAATTCACATGCATGAGAAATGCAGTGTGGATTTTTTTGGCGATGTTCTCCATAATAGGTGGAGGCGCAGCAAGCCAATGTGTCTTGTGATTGAGACACACAATCGGTGGCAAATGCTCCAATGGGCATTACTAAGCCAGGCAAATATTCAATTGACGATCGACGAATTGAGTCATCGTCACACAACCCCCCTGAACCATACTAACCAACCAACTAATGGCTCACTTGCTACTTTACCAGTTAGCTAAACTCCACTTCTTTTACATCACAGTTTCATTTCAGTTGCACACATGCGAGAGAAGACCCAAAACTCAGAGTGCTTCGGGGGGCAGTGTACAGAGACCATGTGATGGGGACCAAGTATTATATAAGTAGCAATGGGATCCCAAGCTGATCTAGTCTCTACATCTCGCCCCCTTATCCGTCTTTCGATTGCTCCACCTTCCATTTACAGGCCGCCCACTCTTGCACCGTTAAAGTTGCACCTTTATCATCGACATACGCTCACAGACACCAGCAAGCAGCAATCGACTTTTTCCCAACCACCAAAAGCCTTCCTTTACTTCTTCTCCTTTTTCATCACCACAACCACAACCACCAATGTCGTTTATCGCTAAACACTACGGAAAGAAATACGTCACGTCGCACCTGAACGGTGCCATCAAGACAAACCTCGAGCCTGCTCACCCTTATCACTACTATGAGGAAATCCCTCCTCCTCCAGGTGCCAACGAGAAGGTGAAGCCCAAGAAGAAGAAGATCAAGCGAACCCTGCCCCAGGGTCTGGAGAAGAAGGACGAACGTGTTCTCAAGTCGTTCCTGAGATGGTCCTACCAGCTGGATTGGGTCTTTGACATGTGTGGCTTTGGAGTTGGATGGGCCACCATTATTGGCCTGATTCCCGTCATTGGAGACCTTTTCGTTTTTTACTTTGGATACAGACTTGTGCAGAAGGCCAAGAAGCAGCTGACCGGTGGTCTGCCCCCTGCTCTTGAGGCCCAGATGATTCTCAACCTCGCTATCGGATGTGGTATTGGTTTTATTCCTTTGGTTGGAGACGTGGCCAACGCAGTGTTCAAATGTACAACGAGAAACGCCAACTTGATGGAAACGCACCTGAGACAGCAGATTGGCGCTCCACCAACTCCAATGCAAGATCCACTATCTAATTCCACAGTGGTGGGGTCTCACAGTAAGTGACAATGACTTGACGGGAAGAGAACAGTTCTGCATAGTGCATTATAGCTACGGAGTAGTATTAATTGATTAACGGTATACGAGTACGAATACGATTGTAAAGTGGGTTGTAGCCGCAGTCTACGTGCAGTACACCATTTCTTATCAAAGCCGATAGCTCAACAAGTGTTTACAAGTAGCCCATGATTAGCCACTTGTAGGGCTACCTGCGTATCAGTCTGTAGCTGCTGTAGCTCGAGATGTCCCAATAGTTATCATGGAGTTGACTCCTCAAGTTCACGATAGCCCCTTAACAGATTAGTAATCACAATACATCTCTCCATGTCTGATAAATATCACTATGAGTGTAACCCCCAAACGACATATAAATACCACAATTCGCCCCCCTACCATCACCCACTATAGCACGTACTTCAATTAGTCCCTCTAAACATAGCTGAAGTATGTATGCTGGCACAGCCGTACGATACAACGCGGTACAGCCGTCCCTCCCATCTCCACAGCCACCACCACCGCACAGTTAGTCAGCAAACAATACACCGCCACTTTCGAACACTCTCCCCTCAGCCACACAAAGACACCCACACCTTTTGCCGCTCTCATCAGAAGACACATTCCACTATCACCAATACCAAGAGCCCTTTGTCAAAACAAACTGTGGGTCTCATAATTCTAATCAAACCCGGACCAACTAGACCAATTTCAACATGCACTAATTTCGACCTTGTACGATATTGTACGACATCAACGATGCTACATCAAGTCACCATGACTCGCTACCATGGGTAATCGCCCTCTTCTCTCTTCGCTCTTCTGAGTTCTCTCTTCTCTTCTCTTCTCACTTCACATGCTTTACCTTCCGGAACGTGCCGACCCACCCGTCCACAACAGACTGCACCGAATGTTGGATGTCAAAGTTGTGGGGTGAGAGTCAAGGACAGTAAAGTTAGACCCTCAGCTTAATGCCGTCCGCTGAACGTGCATCGAATGACCCAGGTTTACATCTTTGCCAAATATAGCAAAGTTGACAGCATACAAGGGACATATTGGTCCCTGTTCAGGACGAGCCGCTTGACATCCGGCTATACGGAGCTCTTTGTACCTGTCCCAGAAGAGACACAGGTGCGCATAAACTCGTCCTGAAAAGACTGTTTCCTTCACCCGTTTATTTTTGCTCTGAATTAAAGACAAAGACAAGCTCATGCATACGGTTAGAGCTTAATTCCACATGCGATGGCCGGATCAGTAAACACTCAAGAATACTGGAAGATGTAGAGCCCACAAGCTCATACAATTGCAATTACAAATGTTACAATACTTGTACCACAGAAATTGCTACACTCAATGATTCTCTGCAATATGTATTAAGTTAGATTATATTCTCTGTTTTTGAATTATAGGCGGGGGGGTATGTGAAAGCCATGGATCATAGATCAAAAAACTTAGAGAAGAGCGGCGACGGCGACGGCACCGAGGGCGAAGACAGAAGCCTTGAGGTTGGTGGCAGCGTTGGCCTGCTCAGGGGTGGAAGGCTCGGGCTGGACCTGGGGGACCTCGGGGACGACGGGCTCCTCGGGCTTGGGAGCAGGGGCCTCGGGGTAGGCTCGGGCTTGACCTCGAGGCTTGGGCTCTCAGGCTGGGGCAGGGCCTCGGGGTAGGCTCGGGCTTGACCTCGGGGTAGGCTTGACCTCGGGGACCTCGGGGTAGGCTCGGGCTTGACCTCGGGGTAGGCTTGACCGTCAGGGACCTCGGGGGTAGGCTCGGGGGTCAGGGTGACCTCAGTAGAGAGGGTGACAGTCTTGGTGTGGCAGATATCCTCATCACAGACAGTGACGGTCTCGGTCTCGCAGACGGTGACGGTGGCGGTCTCAGTCTCCTCGGGGCAGTCAGTGACGGTGACAACGGTCTTGCAGACCTCCTCCTCACAGACGGTGACAGTGACGGTGGTGGCGGTGGGGGCGGGGGTGCACTCCTCCTCACAGTCAGTGACGGTCTGGGTGACGGGGTGGCACTCAACTCCCTCGTCGCAGTCAGTGTCAGTGACAGTGACAGTGGACTGGACGTCGACGGTAGAGACGACGGTGGTCAGGGGACCAGACTCGGAGAGAGTGGAGTTGGGGTAGACAGCGGCGGCAGAGGCGACGGAGGCAAGGAGAACGGCGGAGTACTTCATTTTGAACGAGTGACTAAAGTGGTGAACGAATGTGTTTGGGGAAAGGAAGAGAGAGAGGGACGCACGGGGTATTTATAAGTCGAGTGTATGTCTGTGTCACTATGTTCTGTGTTTGTGCTCATCTAAGGTCAAGGCCCAAGAATGTACAGTGCCCCAGAAAGGGCAGTTTCTTTGTCTGTGCAACATTTCTTTGTTGCTCAAATAAGGTGTGGTTTTAACAGAGTCCTTCCCGAGGCTAGTGGGTGTTAGGGTTTACGCGACTGATTGTAGCATGATGGTGACATATTGTGGGCTTTCATTGACGGAGTGTATCATGCCGAGGGACGCTGGTTTTCGTCCCGGATATTTCTCGCCCTAATCAATGCCACAAACATAACGTATGTTTATCAACTGTAGTGCCCTGAAGATTCTGTCGATCATGATTGCTGATCCCCCATCTTCCCGTTTCCCGGTCGAGGTTAGCACTTTGGCTTTTGGCGTCATGTTGTGCAACTTTAAAACTGCCCATAGTTCGGCGCGATGACATGACCCATTGTTTGGCGCTTAAAGTGGACGATACGCGTGCTAGTGGTAGGGTCTAGGTACCTCCAGGGTTGCTGAAACCATGGTGGATATTGTGGGCCCATTTCATGTACGGATACTGCAGCGATTAGTGCCATCTGTGACCGTTTATGGCCGCCGTTACTTCTCTGTCACTGTCTTTCTGTCTTTCCCGGTCTCGCATTAACATGCAGGCAGAGAATGATGCATTGTTCATTGTCTTTCAAGATGGTCAGAGCGGAGGGGAGAGAAGGATTTGGTTTGCGGGCTCATGGTTTGTGGGACGCGGCGAAATAACGGGAGATCATCGACCCAAAAAGACGAGAGAGCTTGATTATAACCCAAGATTGCACTTTTCCAAAGGGGGGGTGAGAGTGGGGATTGATTAAACTAATGTTCATTTCGCACATCCAGGGGTTGAAGTGGGGGTGTAATTGGAAAGGGGACTCAATTACATACCAGGCACCGTTTGACTGGTCACCAACATTCCCAATTGTCTCTCTTTCCATGTGTTTCCGTCGGTGCCTATTTTGATAGGTCATAGGTTTGCTTTGGGCTTTGCTTAGGGCGGACGGCCCTTGTGTTTTTGCTATGAATTGTTTAGGATAGTTTGGATGGGTCCTTTGCCAAGTGGAACCGCCCTAGCCCAGGTCTCTTTCGGAAAATACGGCGTTAGAAAGTGAGTCAATCTGGGACCTTGTCTTGGAGGCTGTTTTTGCCCTGCTTGTAAACCCAGAGTTTGAACCGGGCCACGAGTTCGGGGTTGTCCGCTTTTGCCACCTTGTGTGCTACTCGCACCTGTACCAGGAATGCCCCCCTTACAGTCCATTTCCATCACCCCGCGTTAATGTCGATGTGGATGATGCCCTTGTTGCCATGCACACGCGTGCGTGTATGTGCATTGTCGGACCACAAGAGAGGACGAGAGAGTTTGAAAGTGGGAAAACGCGACCCTGCATTCCTGGTCGAAGAGAGGGCAAAATTAGAGAGAGAGAGAGAGCGCAAATAAACATAACCCGAGAGTGGCAAATGGTTAATTGGGTATTTGCCAGAGAAGTCTCTAAATGAGCCAAATGGGTTATATTGAAGTTACTACGATACTCCGTTTGATCGTCCACTGCCGCTCCTCCACCGTTTGTGACGTCATGGAATCCATCTCTCCCAACCCGTCCCAACAACACGTGATGCCATGCTGTAGACTCGGACACGCGTCGTCTCCCCACATTCCAAAACACAACGGAGGGTATACACTGGCTGTAACCAACTTGCTCTCACAAGAGAGACAAATGCATATATTTGCGTTCGCACTGATTGCTTGTTTACCAGATATTGACAACCTAAAGCCACTCAATCCCAGCCCATTGTGGCTGGTAAAAATAGGCGCTGCTAGCTACAGCACCACCCATATTGAACGACAAGGTATAGTGCGTCGGTGCGTTTTCACAACAACTGAACAAAAGACTTCTATACAGTCCAGAGACAACGGAGTAACTGTTGCGTGACACCTGTCAATCAAGGGCTGGTCTAGAATGTGTCAATGGGGGTTCTAGACCGACACCCGTGTATAGTGTGATACATACGATAGTGCCTCCCGAATCATAGCATTCCGGACTCCGTCCCCCGCTGCCCCATTTAGCCACTCTCTCTGTCTCTTTGGGACACACCACGGCGTTTGTCAGGCCGCTCGTATCAATAATGTCTCACTCGCACATACCACTTGGCCCAAACCGGAAACGTGGGAATTTCTTGTCTGATATTCGGTCACCGGGTCTGAACTGGCGTGCAAGCAGCAATCTATTTGTAGGATTTCGACGCAATCCGCCTCAGCTGAGTGTGTGGTATGATTGTCGATGGAGAGTCACAGTAGCTATGGTGCCCATAACCCCCATCGCCTTTAGATGTACTCACATCAACCGGCACAGTGGCCGTTCAAACGGTTCCTGGTACCTCGGACTTTGGCGAAAATACCTGTTTACTAACGCCATCGCGCGGAGCCCAGCTGGGATATACCCCTTGACGCCCGCCAGTCCAAGTAACGCCTTTGAGGGTAGCCTGGTTAGTCGGGTACCTTGCGTTTGTATATGCATAGGCCCGGTCTGGTCAAACTGCTTGGACGATGAGCGCCAATACAGGTAGGACAATAGCAATGTTCAAGTGGTGGGCTAAAGTGGGTCGAGTACGGTTGTTGACTGTCTTTTACCGGTAATATTTGGTACGAGTAACGACACTTTGCACATACTTGATCTACATGGATTATTTCATAGTGTTCAAAGGTACGAGTCTATACACCGTCGACCTGAACATCGTCGAGACTCTACATTCGCATTTAAGACCGCGTTACTCCCACCTGATTGGTTTCGAACTGTGCCTGTACAGGTATACATCCTGACATTGACAACAATCCAGCCCCGTGTTTTCCTAATGGGACCTCGGTACATGCTCGTATATCGCTCGTGTTATAATACCCTGTGGCATGAACTTTCATCCTGGATGTGTGGCACGGCTGAACGTATCCATGCACGTGATTTCGAATAATAACCGAGTCGGAAAACGGCAATGAGGACGTTCCAGGTGTATGTACTTGTATGCGTCTTCTAGAGGGTTCCGTCAGTGCAGTGTTTGGCGTGAAGTTCGCGTCGGTATTTGGTGGCATAATATCCGAACATGAAATGGAACACCATACGACTCCCAATCAGTGTCCACAATAGCACAACGTGAGTGGTCAGATCCAAATCGCAAGATGAATAGACAGAATAGACATGAACCCAACGGTTTCCATAGACACAGCCTATAGGACCTGTATAGGTACTGTAGTCATAATCGCCATCCAACTCACCCCACGTGTACTTCTCTGCTTACAAGCTCCCTAACAATATCCCAACAAAGCTATTTGGGAAACGTCACACGTCTATCGGCCTCAGAAATACACCTCCAAAAGGGGAGTCAACACAACACCACAGAGTCACCAAATCGAGATCAAAACAAACACATCAGCCTCAAATTGTGTCGCACGCGTAGATCATACACCCTCATGCCTTCCAAGTCCACCACCCACACTCACACCTACCTCCATACACCTCCCAGCTCGTGTTTACCCTACCAAATAGACTTACCCTACCGAGCCAAACTTTTCCCATATAACCAACCGCGCGCGCAAAATTTCTTCCTCAACTTTCATGTCCTGACGGGGCGTCGCAGAGTCACCAATTGGCTCTGTTTTGGATACCTCGGGCCTCAGTGTCTTGTTTGGGACTAGAACAATATCTAGTTTGTATCTCCGGCACGGAAATTGCATGAAGTGATCGGTCATAAAAATTAGGACATTCTTTGTGTTATACGCAGAGAGCGTGTTGAGAAATACAGTCTCATTTGCTAGAGGTTTACTTGAACTTAGCCTCTGCAGTAATCTGAACTTATTGAACAGTTTCTGTCTGCAACGGGCACGTCAAAAAGTTGCAGTCGCATTAATGCAAATGCAAAAATATATGCCTTCGACCAGATTTGAACTGATGATCTCAGCATTACTAGTGCTGCGCCTTACCACTTGGCCACGAAGGCGGGACAGTTGCGTGTACTAAAAAGTGGACACCACAATCTGATATAAGATGACTAATCCCTAGAATCAAAAAAAAAAAACCTGAAATCAAAAAAAAAAAAAACGGAGGAAACGAGCACGATAAGTCATACGCT